>LPNX010167560.1:473182-528266 GCA_001517045.1 Pseudotsuga menziesii | reverse complement strand
TATATATATATATATATATATATATATATATATATATATTCAAATCTAAAGATGAATCTCAAACGAACCTCATAGAGAAATTTGAATTCGAATCGAATCAAATGGTCATCGAACTCGAATCATGTGACTTAGTTAATGAGTAGCATAAAAAACAATAAACAATACAAACTTTTATCATGATCCAATTTTTATTTTCATGCTTAAGTATACCATGTCAAATAATTTTGTGTATGCAAAACCTAATAAGTGGCCATACCATGTTTGAGTTCCCAACCCACCTGGTTAACGTATTTGCATTTTCAAGATAACATATTTTGAAAACATAATTTTATATTAATGGTGATTTATTGAGTTAATAAACTTTGAGTATTGTTATTGGTTATAACTTGGGTGGTTGGGAGGAATGATTGTTATCCTCCCCTCATAGTTTCAATTTTTGTAAGCAATATGTTTGCTCTTGTTGAGCCTCTTTGTAATAAATGAGTGGATTATGTAATCTAGCGATACCTTGATTTTCTTGTTGAAATACCCATCTAACAAATGTTGAACCACCTTTCAATATTTGCAATCCAAATTGTTTTTTTAGTGCAAAAACAGATTCTACACTCTCATAAACCTCTAAAACACCCGAATCATACAAATTTGATAATTGTTGTGGAATTCCTGAAAATTGTTACCAAATTCACCCAAAAACATTATCGGAAAAACGAAAAAAATGGTGTCAAAAAGTCCCCTCTTTAGACTATACCATATTACTATCACCTCCACTTAAATTCAAACATATACAATTACAATGTTGAAAAAAAACCAAAAAACTTTGAAAAAATAAATACCTCAATACTAACATCTCATCTCAATATAGATGCTTAATTGGACTTTGGAGAGATAAATGTTATCCTCTCTACCTAGGTTCAGTAACATGTTTGCTGAGCCTATGTGTAATTTTTTTTTTATACTATCTAATAATTAACTCAACCCAACCCAACCCAACCATGGTTAGTTTGTCTTAATAGCTTTGGATCAAACGTAGAATGCTAAGAGGACAATCACACAGCTTTGCTTTGTGCGTGTTCAATAAACGAATTGCCCTTTTACTAGAAAGTAATCCATTTGCCTAAATATTTCCCGTCAAGAAACTGCAAATGAATATCGAACAACGTTCACGTCGAGATAACTCTAGGGGAAGCGGGCCACATGGAATCGAGGCCTCTGGAACAACATCTCTTAAACGCCCAACTGAAAGAAATTGACAGAAATTGACAGAAAAACCACTTACATGTTGATGTGCACAATATTTTACATCTTATAACAGAGGGGCGACTGGAATTCTGCAAGTTCTGCACTGGCAGCATGAGATCCAACATTGTTTCAGAGGCAAGTTTATGAATGCTTTATAGTTTTATCACTCTTAAAATAAATTTGGGGATCTGGGCTCCCTTTCTGTCGATCAATAGTGATATGTTGTGATTTGGAACACAGGATTTAATTTGGTTCATATTGTGTATGGATTATAAATTAATAGTCTCCGGGACATTTATTTGTTTATTCTGTTTTTGGGTCTGGGTTTTAATGTTTGAGGGTGGCACTTGCAACCAGAGGTCAGTGGTTAAAGTTCCATGGAGTCGAGCACATGTTTCAATTTCCAATGATACGAACAGAACTCGGGTATATTTGGTCTTTTTCTAGTTCTTAATATTTCAGTTCCAGCATATTGGACCCAGGGAACTGAGGTCCCTTAATGCAGTAGACAAGTGTGGCTGTGACAGTAGTGCCTTCGCTGCTAAAGCTCGCACTTTACACCAGTGAGTAGGCTAGCAAATGTTTCAGCAGTTAAGATATGTTGGTTCCCTTTTTCTAGCAAGGGATTTGTGTCTGCTAATTGCTGGAGATTGTCTCAGAGACATTCCTGTACTTGTTGTCTACTTGTCATATCATTGCCCCAGCTGGAAGATGGTGTTCGAGTAGGAATGCCTATCAATTAATATTAGGGAGTCGAGACTTAGGTTTCTTTCATCTTTCAGGGATTAAATTTGGAGGCCTCACTGCCCTTCGAAGGCTATTTTTGTCCTGACATAGAGGGGTTCATAGTAATTGTCCTCGGCTCAAAATGCTTCTTTAAAATTTTGTTCATGAAGAGAATGCAAATGTCTCCTGTGTGACGAACAAGCGATCCAAGATGAAAATCATGTGTCATTAAATTATTCCAGATGTGACTAAATCAGACAAGCATTCAATGCATCGATTTCAGTCCAGGGAGCTGAAGACATTGCTGAATTTTCCAGCCAAGTACGCAGGAAGCCTTTTCAAGGAGTTATTAGAAAATAGAAAACATCTCCTTTCTAGTATGGGCAGATATGAAACTGTTTATAAAATTTATTTATTTACAATGTTATTCTAGTGTGATATTAATATATAATCTTTATATTTGCATATCGAATATTTTAGACAACTATATATAGCTGTATAAATCTTATGTAGTCTGTTTTTGTCATTTTGATGATGCCCCCCCATACATCGGAGGGCAGTAATAAAAGCTTCATTTCATTAGATTTCTGCTCATTACCATTGGTTCTGCCAGCAACCCTGTTGATTATATTGCAAAGGGATTTTTGCACCGATGGAAGATCTTAACTCTCAAGTTTCTTGCTTCACCTTTATCACCTTCTGGAGTGTTTTGTTTGATTTCAGTTCCCTCTTTCTTTAGGAGTTTTGAATGGTATAATGCTTTACATCTCTTGCCTTCAAATATGCAGGCCAGTTGGTCCACCAGAGTTGGACAGTGGTGGGCGGGAGTTCCTTTTATTACATCTGGATTGGTGGCTGTGTGTGGTATTATTTACTTGGTATGCCTTCTGGTTGGATATGATTCCTTTTATGAGATTTGTTTCTGGCCAGCACAGTTAGTTTCGCGGTTACAAGGTATGTCCTTTTTCTTCCCATTATTTTTTTCTGTCGTTTCTGATACTGCATATAGGAAACTAAGGCCCTGTAGGCCACCTTGAAACTAACAGGTTCGTGTATTCCTCGATTTGATGCACAACCAGTACTTTACATTATTACATATTTAAGCTTGAAGTGAAAAGTGGTATTGATTGAGCTATTTTTTAAACAATTACTTTTTTTGTGGGAGATGATAAATCCGGTTAATAAGAAAATGTACAAACCATTTTACAATGCAATTGGATGCCTAGTTCTCATGTCAAAAAAGCATATCGTGTCTGCGACTCTGCAAGCCCTGCTTCTGTATTTGAGAAGCAGGTTTGAAATGCATGCTTCATGTCAATGGTACAACATAAATTGTACATGCCACAGCATGATAGATATTTATTTTTCCTAAAAGCGATAACAAATCACAATAATTAATTCATATAAACATTTATATTCAAAATGATCAAAATCTTTAGGAACTGTTACATTCAGTGCCGGATCATGAGACTCCAGTTTAAACTCCAGATTTGCCAGATCTTCAATTTTTCAAATTCAAAGCGAGCACAAATGTCACAACTGAACTTGTTTGGACAGGCTGAACGCTTTGTTGTTCAAGTTTAGCCAAGTCTTCTGATCCTGTTTGAGTAGCACCGTGGCTCACCTGCAGCACTCAGATGTCAATTTTTCTGAGTGGAAATTTGAAGACTAAAATATTCACCTGCAGCATAACTGTGATACATACACAAACAACTTTACAACGCTACAATGACGAGTCAACTACAGGGTGCTGTTAAGTGGATGGACATCTCCTGAACCTTTTTGTTTCATGCTCTCAGGATTCCTCTTCTGAACTGGTCCCCAACCTTCATCCCGAAAATGAAAATCAAGTAATTTTCCATCAAGATTCAGCGATGCATCTCGGGGATGTGTGCATATGTCATAGACCCCCTAAATCTCAGGGAATGTCATAGTCCCTGACATAATGGACCCCAGTTCAAATATTAGATATATAAAAATATTAAGATTCAAGAGTCGAGACATAAAAATTAATAGAGACCGTTTAATGCATAATTAATTTCAAATATATACCAATAACGCAGCAACATCCATGATCCAATTGGAAGTCATACAATATGGAAATTGGTATCCAAAGTAGGATAACTCTTGTATCTCTTTTTGTAAAATCACCAATGTCCAAATCAAAATGAAATACAATGATAAATCATAATATTATATCCAATATCATTTAAACAGTAGAGTCAGGGCTGTATCTACCTTTGAAAGCTGGTTCACAATAATCTGAATTTAACCTCCTTAAAATCAAACTAGTGTATTGTAAGTGAGAAATGATACAAGTTAGGGTTTGGTAGGGTTATATAACGATAAGATAATTGTATTAGTTCTAATGAATGACCACAAAAGTAGGTCAATGGGACTTTAAAAACTAAATCTATAGTTGCAGTGTGCAAAAGCATGAAGGAGAATGAGCAAGGTGAGGGTGGTGGGATCCTCACCACCCTCACCTTGCTTTAAAGCAAAAAAATGGAAATTGTATTTTCTGTTATATTTGTGTTATAACTTTTTTTGAGGACATGTCACCTCTAGAGTATGACCAAATATTGGGGGCATTCCTAGTGAAGTAACTAAGTACTGAGGACATATAGGGAACCGCAAGGGTTTTTCTCGATGAAGTCTCCAAGTCTGGAGCAATGTTTAAAAACTCAGAACCGGACTTTGAACTGGCTGAGGGTCAACTTGGCTCGAAACTGGAACCAGCAATGACTCAGAGTGGTTTGATTTCAATGGCTTGGACTTGTAAAAAATACATAAATTTTTACAATTTTAATGAAAAAAATATATATTAAAGATTCCAAGCTATGATTCCAAACCATTAGAGACAAAATATGCAAAGTCTACTCATGTATATACCCCATGTAAGGGTGAATATATCAAAATGGCACCAAGTGTGATACATATCTGAGTCAAAATTGAAAATACATAATCATCAATTCATTGCCTATATTGAGATCCTATTCATTAATAGCACTCTGTTCTGCCCTCCTCTAGGCTCTAGCCCTTGCATCTACCTCGAATCTCGAAGTTGATCCGCCAATATTCCAAGCTATGATTCCAAACCATTAGAGACAAAATATGCAGATTCTACTCATGTATATTACTCAGTGTTATAAAAACCGGACCAGAACTGGCAAAACGGGCCGGTCCGATTGGTTCTGGGGCCTCATTGGGTAAAATCGACGTCTCAAACTGGAAATGACCAGTTCCATACAGAACCAGCCGATTCTGACTGGTTTTACCAGTTTCATATGGAGCCATACAACAACACTGCAGAAGTTGTTTTAAATTAAAAAAAAAAGTTGGTTGAGTAGGGAAGGTTCTAGATAACCCTAAACCCCTAAAAAAGCTATAAAAGCAACCTCTCCCCCTCTATTTCTCTCACACCATTCATTTGAGTATTTTGAGTTAAGAATCATTCTTGACATTCCTGGGCAGTGTAGCAGCCTTGAAAGAGTATGATGAGTGCCTACAACAATCCTGGTTATATCTTTTAACATCATAACAACAATAAAATACACCTAACTGCAGTTACCGACAACGACAAAGAGGCTTTGAACAACCCTAACAACAATTTTGAGCTAACTGTGTAGTTAAATGAAGCTTTTGTGGGCATATTCCAAGGCGACAGTCTGTTACAACTTACAACAGCCTTGAAACAACCCTTTTAGCAACAACAATGCCCTCAACCTGTTAGACATATGATTCAAGTGAAATATCAAATATACTCAGAATTGTACCTAGCAAAATATATACAGGAGCCCTTTTTATGGTAGATCTAGATTCTATAGGCCATTTAGTGTTAGAAAGTGGTAACAAGGAAGGTCTTTTAGCATTGCATGTGTCTTTGCATGCTAGGAAGACATTAAACATGAAGCCAAATGTATTTAATGTGATTTTCTAAGTTTGGACTTAGGAAAATACATTAATAGTTCTAATTTGATTTTGACTTAATGGAATCACTTTTATAAAGTGAAAAGTGAAATAAATTTAAGTGATGGCTAATCTAATCTTGGCCAGTGATCTCATCAGAGGATCACATCCATTGATCCACAGTGAGTGTTAGGGTTTTCGTTTAGCCATTGAGTTAAAAGGAGATTTGGTGGAGATGACACACATAGGAGAGATACAGACAGAGAGATTTGCTGAGAAGACGAAGGAGCACTCACTCGATAGAGTCACATAGTTTCTAGGCTGAGATAGAGGCTGTATAAGATCACACAGAGGATGCCGTACTATTTGACAGGGGCAACCGTACAACTGTACGGATTCCTTACAAGCCGACGTCAGCGTTGCACAGATTCGTACAGCTGACGCAGAGGAGCCCGTCCTGCTGGGTTGCTGGGTTTGTCTAGTGCTTCTGCAGAGGTTCTATTTCGCCAGGTTGTGTGAATTTATCTGCTGGTTGTAATTGTTACATTTATTAATATGGATTTCATATCTGACTGCTGCACCGGTTTTCCCATCTTGGGTTTTATCCGAGGGTTTCCATACCCAAAACACTGTGTCTATATTTTTGTGATGTTGTGGATGTTTCTCAGTATTTACTTTCCGCTGGAATACTAGTAAAAGAAATTCGTGTGTGGTTTCCAATAACAAATTAAATATACTGTTTAGCCCTAGTTGAATTTTAAAGGAAAATTTACATCGTATCAGAGAGCTTAGTTGAGCTAAATTTGAGAGACTAGCAACAACATTGATAGATCAGGGGTAGATCTATTGAAGACACAAACCTAGAGTTCAGATCTAGGGTTTGACAGGTACACTTCAGTATGGCCGTACAGTTGAGAGCCGAGGATAGACTTCAGGGGGTTCAGAACTTTCCTACATGGAAAGAAAGGATCACAAGGATCCTGGATGTTAGTTATGCAGAGGAGCACATTGACTCCACGAAGGTTGCACCCACTGATCCGACAGAGTTGGTAAATTGGAAGAAGATAGATTCTAGAGCCATGTTGATCATCTTGGATGGAGTGAAGGACCACATAGCCCCTCACCTTTCTGGGAAGAAGACTGCATCAGTACTAGGATGGCCAGGGGTGAAGGGGTGGTGCCTTATTTCACAAGGCTCACACAGATCAAAGACGAGTTTGGAGTTGTTGGCTCTAAGACTAAGGATGAGGAGCTAGTTCAGATAACCCTTAATGGCTTTTCTAAGCCATGGGACACCTTTGTCAAAGGTGTTGTGGCTAGGGAGAAGCTCCCTGATTGGCAAAGGTTGTGGGATGATTTTGTGCAAGAGGAGACCCGCATGGGTCAAGGATTAGGTTCATCCAGTAGTGCCCCACAGATTGTGGATGAAGAGGCTCTAGCCCTGACATGGAAGAGCAAGGGTAAGGCAAAGAAAAAGAAGGGTGGTAAGAAGAACCTTGACATGTCAAAGGTCAAGTGTTTTATCTGCCACAAGCAAGGACACTTTGCCTCCCAGTGCCCAGACATGAAGAAGAAGAACAATACCCAGATGACAGGATCTGCAGACGTGGAGGAATTCAGCAAGAACTTCGAGGAAGATTTTTGCTTAAGTGCTTACATGGCAAGCACCATAGGCAACAATGTTTGGTATGTGGACAGTGGAGCATCTTGTCATATGACAGGACAAAAGAGATTCTTCAAGGACTTGCAAGAGGGTGGATTAAATCTCCACAAAGGGTTGGGTGATGATGCGCAGTATCAGGAGCAGGCAGCACAGGACTCAGGGGTCAAGTTGGAAGAGCAAGAGGTACAATTACAGGTATAGACACAGGGCACAGGTTCTGGTAGTCAGAGGGAGTCAGGTGGATAGGATCCTTCAGTCATTGACTTGGAGGATGAGCCGCAGCAGGAGACAAATATCCAACAGTCGCAACAGGTAGACACTAGCCCAAGGACTAAGTGGTTTAGGTCCACAGTTCAGGATTCCAGGCAGACGAATCCTCCACAGAGCTCCATGAGGCGAAGCAAACCACCGGAGAGACTTAGCTATATGGCATCGATGACGGAGTTGATCAACTTCGAACCTTCCAATTTTGAGGAGGCTACACAACATGATGTGTGGCAGGAGGCCATGGTTGAGGAGTATGACTCAATCATGAAGAATCAGGTATGGGAGGTTGTGCCGAGGCCACAAGGTAAAAAGGCAGTGGGATCCAGATGGATCTACAAGGTGAAGCATGCAACAGACGAAAGTGTGGAGAAGTACAAGGCGCGCTTTGTGGCAAAGGGATTTTCACAGAAGGAGGGTATAGACTATGAGGAGACCTTTGCCCCTGTTGCCAGGTATACCTCCATTCAGACCATTATTTCATTAGCAGCTGAGAGGGTTGGCGTGTCCATCAGATGGACGTCAAGATTACCTTCCTCAACAGAGTTATAGAGGAGGAGGTATTCATTGAGCAGCCAGAGGGGTTTGATGTGGAGGACAGGGAGACGCATGTATGCAGGTTGTAGAGAGCTCTTTATGGGCTCAAGCAGGCACCTCGAGATTGGTACTCGAGGATAGATAGCTATCTACGGGAGATGGGATTCCAACGGAGTGAGGCGGACCACAACCGGTACTTCTTGTCAGGTGAGGTGCCTCTCATACTGGTACTATATGTAGATGATCTCTTTCTTACAGGAGATGAGAGGCTGATTGACGACTTCAAGTCCAACCTTGCAGTTGAGTTTGAGATGAAAGACCTTGGGTTGATGCATTACTTCCTAGGCTTGGAGGTTTGGCAAAGAGACGAGTGCTTCTTCATTGGACAGGGGAAGTATGCAGTGGAGATCTTGAAGAGGTTCAAGATGGTGGATTGTAAGCCTATGTCCATACCTCTAGTTTCCAACTGGAGGAAGATTGATGCGTCAGGGTCAGACGGATTTGATCCTACCTTGTATCGCCAGCTTATCGGATCGCTCATGTATCTGGTTAACACACGACTAGACATTAGCTTTGTAGTCAACTCTTTGAGCCAGTTTATGGTGGACCCTTGGAGATTGCATTGGACGGCTGCAAAGCACATACTTCGCTACATCAAAGGTACAATGGAGTATGGGTTGGTTTATGAGCGCAAGGGGAGTATACAGTTAGCAGGCTTCATAGATGCTGACTGGGCAGGATGTGTAGAGGACCGAAAGAGCACTTCAGGTTGTTGCTTCAGCATTGGGTTAGGGGTTGTCTCTTGATTCAGCAGGAAGCAGGAGTCAGTTGCATTGAGCTCGACAGAGCCTGAGTACATGGCAGCCAGTTTGACTGCTTGTGAGAGAATGTGGTTGAGGAAGTTGCTTTTAGGGTTGTTCGAGTGTGAGTTAGAGGCTACAGTAGTTCACTGGGACAATTAGAGTGGCATCAGGCTATTTGAAAATCTAGTGTTCCATGACCGGAGCGAACACATAGACATTCGGTACCACTTCCTGAGAGATTGTGTACAGAGAGGAACCATTCGATTGGAGTACATACAGACAGATGAGCAGGTGGCAGACATTTTCACCAAGGCACTTTGCAGACACAGTTTTGTGAAGTTCAGAGATAAGTTGGGGGTGCTACCGAATCCCTTCCTCGTTGAGATGGAGTGTTAGAAAGTGACAATAAGGAAGGTCTTCTAGCATTGCATGTGTCCTTGCATGCTAGGAAGACATTAAACAGGAAGCCAAATATATTTAATGTGATTTTCCTAAGTTTGGACTTAGGAAAATACATTAATAATTCTAATTTGATTTTGACTTAATGGAATCACTTTTATAAAGTGAAAAGTGAAATAAACTTAAGTGATGACTAATCTAATCTTGGCCATTGATCTCATCGGAGGATCACATCCATTGATCCATAGTGAGGGTTAGGGTTTTAGCTTAGCCATTGAGTTAAAAGGAGATTTGGTGGAGAGGAAACACACACAGGAGAGATACAGACAGAGAGATTTGCTGAGAAGACGGAGGAGTACTCACCCGACACAGAGTCACCGAGTTTCCAGCCCGAGCTAGAGACCGTACAAGATCACGCAGAGGAGGCCATAGTATTTGACAGGGGCAACTGTACAACCGTACGGATTTCGTACAAGCTGACGTCAGTGCCATACCGATCCGTACAATTGACACAGAGGAGGCCGTACTGCTGACGTAGAGGCTGTACGACTGCGCAGGGGTCGTGCTGGGTTTGTCTAGTGTTTCTGCAGAGGTTCTATTTTGCCAGGTTGGGTGAATTTATCTGCTGGTTGTAATTGTTCCATATCTTAATATAAATTTCATATCTGACTGCCTCATCGGTTTTCCAGTCTAGGGTTTTATCCGGTGGTTTCCATACCCAAAATACTGTGTCTATATTTATGTGATGTTGTGGATGTTTTTCAGTATTTACTTTTTGCTGCAATACTAGTAAAAGAAATTCATGTGTGGTTTCCAGGAACAAATTAAATATACTGTTTAGCCCTAGTTGAAATTTAAAGGAAAATTTACATTTAGATCCTTTTTGTTGATGCATTTTGATTCAGGCATGGATTGCACTGGGTGCTAGTTTGGTTCTATGCATTCCTATTTGCTTAAGGGTGAATATATTAAAATGGCATCAAGTGTGACACATATTTGAATCAAAATTGAAAATACATAATCATCAAAATCAATGCCTATATTGGGATCCTATTCATCAATAGCACCCTGTCCCCCCCTCCTCTAGGCTCTAGCCCTTGCATCTACCTCGAATCTCGAAGTTGACCTTCCAAGGACATCAGTCAATGCCCGACAATTTTAATGAAACTTCTTAATCCAAGCATTAAAATAAGGTAGAAAAATCTTCTTATGCTTAATAAGTGATTTTGCTTGATTGAAGGCTGCATTTTTACCTAGGTCATGACAAAGGAATTCAATCAACTTCAACAAGCAAGCATCAACACCACCAACATCAAGGTACATAGAGAGTTTGACGTGCTTGATTAAATTCCAATCCCTTACCCTTATACATGATAGATTCTAGTGTAAATGTTGCAATCCTGAAATCCTGAAAACTATTAAGTCTATTGGATTTTGAATGTGATCTAAAATTCTTCTTTTTGCATATGAAGTTCGATGAAGTTGGATCTATAGAGCATGGGGAGGGCAGGGGACATGTCCACATGGAATGCTGAAATTAAGAAGGTCCAAAGTGAGATTAGATTTTTTAGGTTACTGAACATCACCTCAAGCTCTTATTTGATCTTATTGTGCTTCAACCTTTAATGCAATCCCTTATTGTTGAGAAATGTAACTTGGACAATAACTTCTTTCATAGGTTTCATTATGAACGTGTAGGGAGTGGTTCTAGACATTTCGAGGATATTGCGAAGGATGAGATGGCATAGTGGGACCCACAATGGAGAGTGGGAGAGTCTACATGGCACTTGCTGGAGTAGTGAAAGAATCAGGGAAAGGACCTCATGAACAAAGTCAAGTCGTGTCTTAGGCTAGATTTCCTATTATTTCATTTTCTCTCATTATTTGTAAATTGACCACTTGGGAAAAGGGGAAGTATTTCTATTTTGTAATTTCACTTGAAAAAGCGAAAGTCTAATGTTTTCAAAAGACTTAGTCTTGGGGGACCAAATGAGATGTATTTAGTGCATTAATGACAGATTAGGATTTAATCTTAGTTGTACATCTCAAGATTGAGATAGGTGGTGGCTAGGGTTGAGGAGATTAGGGTTTTGGCAAAGCATAAAGACAAACAAGATAGGGAGGTCAACTCACTTGAATAGAGTTAACAAGCAGGAGAGGAGTTTGATTGAATCGGGAAAGAGAAGAGTAGATTTGCTGAAGTGATCAACAAGAAGAGTGGGTGGTAGACAAACCTTACCTTTGTTGTTGCTATTTTCCTTTATGCGCAAGTCATATCCCTCTTACGCAGGCTGTACCCCCCTTATGCAGGCAATACACTTCTATTTACGGGTGATTTTTGTGGATTGTATAGTTGTCGATTTAGCAAACTGTGGAGGTTTATATTGTTAACATGATTGAAAGATGAAAAATTGATTAGGAGTAATTATTTATGTATGTGTGTATTTCATTTATGTTTCTGTTGTTTAATTTTCCAGTTTTTGTGTGATCAATGCTATGTCCAAAAATTAATTTTTGCGTTTAAATAAATTCAGTGTTTGATTTGTTTGATTTGAGAACATAAGGACAGCAATCATCTAGGGTTGGAAATTTTAATATGGTATTAGAGCCACACCCTGATTGAGATTTTCAAGGGTTTACAATAGTAGATCAAATGTTGAAAAGAACTATCGGAAACAAGGACCAACATTTAGATGGTTTCAGTATTTTTGCTTGAAGGACTAATTTTCAGACCTGGAGTTTGTGTATTAGATTTTGTTACCACCTAAGTTGTACTTAGTGGTTTTTTATCAAGTGAGCCTGGTGAACTGGACAAGGATAACTTGTTCGGACTTCAGAGAACCTTCAGTCTTGCTTCTGGGAAGCTTTGTTGTACTATATCACATGTTCATACCCCATGGGGGAATTGTAATAAATGTTCTAGCATGATAGTGTCTATAAAAGACTCGGTCTTTTAGACTTTATTTGTCAATCCGATCAGCCCAGGGTGTTTTTTCCCTTGGTTATTATTGGTTGTTGAATAAACGACTGATAATTTCTGAGTTTTTCACTCCATACCTCCAAAGTTGGGGTGGTCGGCTTCGCATTTAGGCCTATTGAGGTTATTAGAGTCTATGTGTCAATGTATAAGCATGCTAGACATCATGGTCGAGTCATATGAACATGTCTAAGTCCCCCTAGGTTTTTTCAATTTTTCAATTTTTTAGTTTTTTCAGTGTTTTTTATTAAAAATTTAATTTTTCCAAAACTTAGGCTATTTTTTAATAGTTTAATTGAAAAATTGATTTTGTAATAAAAGTGGGCCAAATAATAAGTTTCAGTCATGTAGGTGCTCATTTTCAAGCTAAGAGCACCATGTAAACCCATGGACCCACTATTTCCTAGTTTTGAGTGATTTTCCATCACTCAGGACAGAAATCCCCAAAAATCAATTATTGATTATTTTAATTAATAAATTGATGAATAATGGAGCAAATCCAAAATCATAGATCAGTGGATTCTCAGCCGATTTGATTGAAATCAGTCAGATCTGAAGCAGATTCACTGGATCTGACAAATCCTTGACTGAAGGAGGTGATCAAATCAGATCTAGAGTTGATCTTCAACATCCTTTATGGGGAATTTCGCCCTCCCTCTCTCCTCCACACGTTTTTGGCTCATCTGGATGAGTTTTGGTGGATGCTTCAGTCAACAGGTTGAGGTGTCAGTCAGATCAGCCCCCCGATTGACAGTTGCACTCAGTGAGACTCAGATCTGGCTCAGCTAGACACAGATTAGGCATTGATGGACTCTCCTTTAGCTGATTTGATGTGTCTCCTTGGGATTTGCGCCCCCCCTGGGTTGGATCTCCTTGTTTTTGTATATATCCAAGCACAGTTGCCTCTTCCAGGGGAGTTAGAACTGGGATTGAGGTGCTGCTGCTATTGTACTGTTGTATTGTTCATTTGAAATAAAGAGAAGCTTTGGAGGCAAGACAGTGTTGTGCCATTGTATGTGTGGATGATGATTGCCATGATTTTACTGAGGTAGCCTGTATTTGTGTTCATGATTTGCTAATTGCTTGTAGATCCGTTGTTAAGATTGATAATAAGCTTATTATAATCTTGATAGGAAAGGTGCTTTTCAATAAGTTTATTGGCCATCTCTTTCCTTTGATGCATGTTTAGAGATCTAGATTCAACATGTCCTATAAGCTTATATGCATGTTATTTTGAATCTCTGTGTATGTACTAATCGGATCTCACAAGTTTTTCGACAAGTTTCTTGATTTCAGCTGAGCTGCAGGTTCCTACATTGGAGAGGATGCTGATTTAGTTTGTTTCTTCACTCTCTCCAAAACCTTCCAAAGGCAATAGTCCCTCGACATTCCACCTGAAAGCTCCACTGTGGATCTTTAAGGAAACCAGCATTTCTCTCCTCCTCTTCCTCCCTCAAGATCAACTCTTTTACCCGGTTACTTTGTTCATAGCTTTGATTTTGTTTAGATCTATCATCTTAAAAGTAATTTCAACATAGATCTATCCTCTCAAAGCTCATAGTCTAGATCTTGCTCTTAACAAGTTTCATAAGCTTTCTAGATCTAGCTTTAGGGAAATCGTCCTTTTTTGCATGTAATTTTTTAAAAAGAAAATTTGTAGCTTGCATGCATTTGATTTTTGTTTGCTGTACGTTAAAATTTCATATTCTGCAATAAAAGTGCACATCTTATTGGCTGCCCAAAAGGCAAGCCAAGATCCCAAGGAAAGCTTGCCTTCCTTGGTTCCTGTTTTCCCTTTTTAACTAGTTTTCAGCTTACCTTTTTTGGTTAAAAGTGAGCTGACCCAAAGGTACTTTCAGAGTGCTTTTGGGCATATTTCAGTCTGATATGCTTGCTGGTTTTTAGCAGGTTTGACAGAAATGAAAGGAAGCTGCTGTTCGGAGGTGGCCTCAGGAGCGTTCAAATCCCCCCAGGGGTCTCCCGTTTGACTAAAACCTTTAATTTTCGCACTTTGTAAGCTCTTGATTTCATTCCATATAAGGATCAAGAGGAATTATATCAGTTCTCTGATATTGTAACCGTTGTTAATAAAAATATTTTTTGAATAGGCTCTTTCGAGCCCATTCCCCATCCCCCCCGGGGGGATTTGCGTCGGTGTCCTTTTTGTTGCTTTTTTCTCATTTCTTTTCAAACTAGTATTGATCTAATCTGCAGGGTAGTATACTTTATTTCATTATTAATTTCATATTCCATATTTTACATTTCAAAGTAATCGTAATACTTACCCCACGACTTCCCGATTGACCCAAAAGAGGAAAGAGATTCGTGGTAGGACTAATTAGGAAACTAGAATTGTGTATTTGTTTTCTTTTTCCTATCATTTGTTTTTCAGCTATAATAAAATTAACCCCTCCTCGATTCCCCGATTGAGATCCACTCGGATCGAAAGAGGTTCCTGGAGGGTTTTCTTTTAAACAAGAACATCCATTGAAAATCTATTAAAATCGACAAGACTCCGGTGTGTACGCTCTACACTTGGCTACGGTTCGTCCGATCAGTCAAGCTGTATCAAAAGCACTTGAGTGACTAGTATAATTAGGACTCACTCTCTCAAATTAACAAACCAACAGGTGAAAATCCAACTTCTAGATCAAACCATCACGGAGGCAAAATACCCAAAGGAAGCGGGAACTTTTGAAAAGTGACCTCAGGGCGTCGATCTCTGTCACACCCTAACGGGTGCGTTATGAACAGTAGCCCCAAAGACTCCATTTCAGACCACATATTCCTTGCGGGTAGCCGTGAAGGTTTAGTTTTGGACATACTCCAAGTACTCTCGGGTATATCTGGAGTCCCCCCCTTCGCCTAATTTTAATCAACTCACACTGCAAATTTAACTTAAAACGTACCAAGAAGCAATTGCAAAACATTCACTCCAAGCACATGCAAGTACATTGATCTTAGTTTTTGATTCCATTCTAAGGCACTGGTTATTTTCTTGCTTTATATATATATTGTGTCTCAGCATTGTGCTTTCGTGTGTTCATTTTTGTATCTTGCCATCTTTGATTATCTATAGTTAAATCTCAAACTCCTAAATAACTCATTCAGTTTAACATCACCATACTAAGTAATTATCCTTAGTAACTTAATAGGGTCTACCCCCCTTGGCTTCGTTAGGAGTTGAGCCTAAACGGAGGAGTCAAGAACAAAGTGACAGCCTTGACTCGAGACTTGCCCCCAAGGACACACCAAGTGGCTTGAAAATTTCTGCCACGTGACCCAGGTGTGTGAAAGGCGGCAACAGATCTCATAGATGACATCGACTAGCCTTAGATTTGAGGACAAATTGGAAGGTGCCTCAAATTTCTTGCCTTGGAAAGTTATGGTAATATTTTTATTGGAAGAGAATGATCTCTGGGATATTGTCAAAGATGTGACTTCACCTATAGATTCATAGTAGTTGGCAACTCACAAGAAGAAGTGAAGGCCAAGTGGATGATCTTGGGCGCTGTAAAGGATCATTGGATTCCTCACTTATCCGAGAGGAAAATGACAAAGGAGACGTTTGATGCCCTGGTTATCCTGTACTAGTGTGAGATCATAAACATGAAGATGATATTGCGAAACAAACTTAGATTTAAAGAGATGTCCAGATTAAACATAATTATTAGTTACCTGACGAAGGTCATGCAAATTTGTGTTTAACTTGCATTAGTAGGGGAGAGTGTTGGACAAGTTAGGCAACTGAGAGGGGGGGTGAATCAGTTGTATACAAATTTATAATTTTTCTTGCTTTAACACAGATTACTTCTTTAATGCAACTTAAAACTTAGTAATTATCTTGTCTCATAAATCAATAACCATCAATCATATGAAATGGACAGAGACACAAAATATTTATGAGGAAACCCATAAAGGGAAAAACCTCTTCTTCTTATGGATGTAAAGCAAGTAGGCAACTTTAGTGAAATCATATTTTGTCTGAGCAACTATTCAGATGAGGCTACTACCTCTTTGTCTTCAGCACCTACTGAAAGGCAACTTCTACTACCTGAATACAAGCATCAACTTGCAATGAGACTATTAGTCTCCCTAGCTTCTCCATTCCTCCCTGTAGTATAGGCACCAACCTGTTTTATACTGTTAAATAGAATCTCAAATTTGAAATCTGTCAATATCTTTTTGATAAAATCTTTCTGTCAAAATCAACCTGTAACTATCAATCCTGTCTTTGCCAAACCTGTTATTATTTTTCAACCAAGACAAATCTTAACCAAATGTAACTTTGTTAGTACTCTGTCAACACGAAGACTGTTCAAGTTAATCTGTCCATATTTACTTTGTTATAAACCTTGAGAAATCAAACCTGTAGATAATCTTCATTGCAACATATAATGATCTCAATGTATTTTTAATTATAGATCCAACCATTCTAATTTTATATGTGTTTTATTCTTTGTATAAGCACTTACAAATCCAACCATACAATCTTCATAATTCATCTATGCGTATTTGTCATTCAAAAAAAGTTTGACAGAGCTCCAACGTTAATCCAACCACCTTCAACACAAAAAAACGCATCTATCTCAACCACCATCGACTTCCTCATTGTTGAATTCAATAAAAAAATTGGTTACAACAGTTACTGCTGCTGTGTAAATAAAGTTCCTTAAACAAGTTATGAATCAACAAAAATAACAAAAGTATTATTAATTAACTCTGTTTGCTAATTTACAAAATGTTAATCCCGTCGGTTAATTAACAATTAATTGCTACACCTGATTCAATGACAATTTCTAGTTGATTCCTTTATTTCCCCTGACTGGTTAAGATGGTTTTGTCATTTGCTCATCAGCGCCTATATTACTTCACTCATTTAAATGCTGCTCTCTTCCGAAGCCATGCGTTTCCCCCAAGTGGGGGAGAAAAAAAAATAGACTGATGGGTCGAGCCCTCCCCTATTTAAGCCGAGCCCTCCCCTATTTAATCAGATTTCTTGATATGAAATACAACTAGTAGATTAGCAATTGCTGATAGGTGATAGTAGTTAGCACTTGCCCGGTTAGCTGGGGTCTCGGCTAGGTTTGGCGTTTTCAACATCAAAACTCCACTATATCTGTTCATTCACTAACGCTTCAATCCTGTGAACCTTTAGCACTTAAGTTTGTTGATGAGAGTGCACTGCCTGCAGACTTAAAGTTCATCATGTGACTTGGCAACGCTTTACAAGTGCCACGACAATGGTTAAACAAGTTACAAGTGAGAAGCTATGGGTCATCGTGACCTCCACCAACAATTGAGCCAAACATTAAAACATTGCTTAAAAACCTTTTTGAGCCAAACATTAAAACATTGCTTAAAAACCTTTGTTTAATGGAAAGACCAATATATATGCTATATTAAATTCCAGTCTTCAAACCAATAATCATGACAACCCAAGTTCATTAAGTGTGACAAGTTTGACATAAGTTTGACGTCAATGACAATAACCATTCACCCTGTCTTGTGCTGTGCAACTGGCCAACAGAGAGGATTGAAGACTTAGAACTAGTGAACATGGCTCTGAATGGATTTTCAACCTCATGGGAAACATTTGCCTATGGGATTTGTGCTCGTGAGAATCTTCCTTTGAAAGACCGTGGGATGACTATATCCAAGAGGAGACTTGGACGGAGTCAAAGGCCAACAAGAATGCTGGTGATGATACCATAGCCTTGTTTGGATGAAAATGGGTAGGGGTAAAGCTAGGGAAGAAGGACTTGAGCAATATCAAGTGCTTCATTTGTCATAAGCACTGGCATTACGCATCATAATGTCCAGACTAGGAGAAGGGTAAAGAGAAACAACAATAGAAACAAGTGGCAGCATTTGTAGAAAATGAAATGAGCGAGTTTTCCACCAAATTCGAGAAGGATTTCTCGATGATATCTTTCCTTTCTACCAACATGATTCCATTAGTATGTGGACAATGGGGCATCTTTGCATATGACATTAGCGTGACAATGTTCACTAGTCTAAACGAGCACGCCTCAGGGGTTTTAGTAGAGCTTGGTGATGATGCCAAGAACCTAGTAGCAGCAGTTGGTACTATTTCCTTCCAACTCTAGCCAGGAAACTCTTTAGACTTTGATGATGTTCTGTTTGTTCCAGGTCTCAAAAAGAACTTGCTTTTATTAGTTTTGGTTATGGGGGATAAGGGTTATGCAATGGAGTCAAGGAACTGACATGTCCTTATCAGATCGGAGGAGTCTAGCCTAGAAGCAGCATGAGTGATAGGGGTTAGGGAAGGCAATTTATGCAGGTTGCAGGATGAACCTATTCGAGTCCTAGTTCATAATAGTAACATCTAACATCTTGCGCAAGTTGCGACATAAGAGGATGGGGCACTTGCATCAAAAGGCGTTTCCTATCATGACAGAAGTAGTCACAGGTCTTCCATAGTCAACATTATGTAGTAGGGAGTATGCAAAGGGTGCACGTGTGGTAAGCATGCCAAGGTTGCTTTCCTAAGTAGCAAGCATAGGTCTAAGGATATTCTAGACCTAGTTCATTTAGATGTCCATGGATCGACAGTGGCATCAATCTGAGGGAGCATGTACTATGTTTCCTTTATTGATGATTTCTCTCACAAGACATGGATCTACTTCTTAAAGACCAAGGATGAGGCCTTTAAAAAGTTTTGTGAGTTTAATGCTCTAGTTGCACTCATGAGGGATGCGCCACCTCTCAAGAGGGAGGCGCACCCTTGCCTTGGAGTTTTCATCAACCATTCAGAAGTCACCAAATAGAGAATGTGCCCTCCTTTAGATGAGATGCATCCCTTTTAGACTTGAGATGACTCTCCTTAGGTAGATTTGATTGGAATTAAGTCGTTTTGACTCTCGATTAACTCATTTGTGATTGCCAGTTAACTTGCTACCACTTTAGACATTTCCTCGACATATTTCCATCTATTTTTGTTTTTTAACAGAAACGGTTGAGGGGTTTTTGATTATATATAAAAGAAGGGGTACACAGAATACATATAGGATTGCTACCATAACAGGACAACATCCATTACACCTTGTTCATTCTTCTCTAGCTTGTAGCTATCATGAAAAATGCCTAAACTGTGGAAGCTATATCTTATTACATATTGCGCAAGCAATAACATGCAGAAGCAAAACATTGCATAAACAAAGCAGAGTTAAGGTATCCAAATGTTTTCAAGAGTGACATTATCCTTTTCTAAAACACCACAACGCAAGCCAACCCCTTTATTAGCCATGCTATCCGCCTGATGATTTTGGCCTCTCAGAACATGAAGGAAGTTAATTGATTTGAATTCCTTGGCTAGGCAGAAGAGGAGGTGATGCATCTTGGAGGGGCTTTTTCGGTTTCTAGAGATATTTCTTGCTTCCCTAATGACAATTAGGGAATCTCCTATGGCGATCATTTCCTCAATCCCCATATCTTTGGTTAGCTCCAAACCTTTAATTAAAGCGAGCCATTCCACGCCATTATTTGTTTCTCTCCCAATGCCCTAGGCGTATTCTTTTTGCTTGTTCCCCTTGGAGTCAAAGATTACTCCACCTACGCCTGCTAGCCCCGGATTGCCTTTCGAGGCACCATCAAAGAACAAAGAGCTGCTTCCTATCTTTGTCCACCAATTTTGAAATTCTTCATTGCTCATCCTTATCTGCCAGTTCGAAAGTCTCAGCTTCTTTGTGGGGTTTAACCAGGAACGGGAGGAAGGATGCAAAAGGAGGTCAGACATCCATGCTCTTTAACTGTTAGAGGTTCCTTGTTTATGCTTTTCAATCCTCTCGTGGATAAAGAGTCCACCCAAAGGGCCTTTGTCGAGGAAGAAACTTTATTAGTGCTTGCGAGTAGTCCTTCGAAGATTTCCTTGTTTCTCGTGGTCCAAATGTAAATTTTCATTTAATATTCAACTAGGGCTAAACATTGCATGCAAATCTCTACTGATAGCCACACATGAATATCTTTTACAGTATGCAGCGGAATATAAAACTGAGAAATAAATCACAACATCACATCACAATATTGACACTATTATTTTGGGTATGGGAACCCTCGGAAAAACCCGTGCAACAGTCAAATATAGATTTTATTATGAGAAAATATGGAACTTTTACAATCACTGCAAATTCACCCAAACTTGGCGAATGCAGTACCTGACAGAATCACTGGGCAAATCCCAGCTAAACCTCAACACCCTCCTGTGTGAGTGTACGGCGCAGCTGTACGAAGCTCGATGATCCTGCTGCTGGCTCCTTCGTCTTCTCAGCTAAATCCTCTGTCTGACTTTCTCTCCCGGTTTGTATCCTGTCTCTTTCGGAATACATGTGTGTGTGTGTTCTCTCCACCAATTGATCTCTCTTTTATAACTTTAGGTAAAGCAAAAACCCTAATTTCAGTTTCACTTTAACTAGTGGTAAAGCAAAAACCCTAATTTCACTTTCACTTTAACTAGTGGTTCACTAAAGTTAATTTAGATCACTATAATTTATTTTCGAAAGTAAACTTAGGAAGACCTTCCTTGTTGCTACTAGTTTAACACTCCCTCTCAACGAGGAAGGGATTCGATAGCAACCCCAACTTATCCCTAAACTTCACAAAACTTTGTCTGCAAAGTGCCTTGGTGAAAATGTTCGCCATTTGTTCATCTGTTTGTATGTAGTCCAACTGAATGGTTCCCCTTTGAAAACAATCTCTCAAGAAGTGGTATCTGATGTCTATGTGTTTGCTCCGGTCATGGAACATTGGATTCTCAGATAGCCTGATGCCACTCTGATTGTCATAGTGAACTACTGTAGCCTCTAGCTCACACTCGAACAACCTTGCAAGTAACTTCCTCAGCCACATACCCTCATAAGCAGCCATGCTTGCTGCCATGTACTCAGCCTCTGCTGAGCTCAATGCAACTGACTTCTGCTTCTTGCTGAAGCAAGAGACAACCCTTGATCCAATGCTGAAACAACAACCTGAAGTACTCTTCCGGTCCTCTACACATCCTGCCCTGTTAACATCTGTGAAACCTGCTAACTATACACTCCCCCTGCGCTCATAAACTAATCCATACTCCGCTGTACCTTTGATGTAGCAAAGTATGTGCTTTGCAGCCGTCCAATGCACTCTTCGAGGGTCCACCATGAACTGACTCAAAGAGTTGACTGCAAAGCTGATGTCTAGTCGAGTGTTGACCAGATACATAAGTGATTCGATAAGCTGATGATACAAGGTAGGATCAAATCCGTCTGACCCTGATGCATCAATCTTCCTCCAGTTGGAAACTAGAGGTATGGCCATAGGCTTGCAGTCCTCCATCTTGAATCTCTTTAGGATCTCTACTGCATACTTCCCTTGTCCGATGAAGAAGCATCCATCTCTCTGTCAAACCTCCAAGCCCAAAAGTAATGCATCAATCCAAGGTCTTTCATCTCAAACTCTATTGCAAGGTTGGACTTATAGTCTCCAATCAGCCTCTCATCTCCTATCAAAAAGAGATCATCCACATATAAGACCAGTATGAGAGGCACCTCACCTGTCAAGAAGTACAGGTTGTGGTCAGCCTCACTTCGCTGAAATCCCATCTCCCGTAGATAGCTGTCAATCCTCGAGTACCATGCTCGAGGTGCTTGCTTGAGCCCGTAAAGAGCTCGATGGAGTCTGCATACATGCGTCTCCCTGTTCTCCACATCAAACCCCTCTGGCTGCTCAATATACACCTCCACCTCTATCACTCCGTTGAGGAAGGCAGTCTTGACGTCCATCTGATAGACACGCCAACCCATCTTAGCTGCCAGTGAGATAATGGTCCGAATGGAAGAATACCTGGCAACAGGGGCGAAGGTCTCCTCATAATCAATACCCTCCTTGTGTGAAAATCCCTTTGCTACGAAGCGCGCCTTGTACTTCTCCACTCTTTCGTCTGCTGCATGCTTCACCTTGTATATCCATCTGGATCCCACCACCTTTTTCCCTTGTGGCCTCGGCACAACCTCCCATACCTAGTTTTTCATAATGGAGTCATACTCCTCAACCATAACTTCCTGCCACACATCATGTTGTGCAGCCTCCCCGAAGCTGAAAGGTTTAGAGTTAATCAACTCTGTCATCAGTGCCATATATCTAAGCCTCTCTGGTGGTACACTCCGTCTAAAAGATGTTTGTGGAGGATCTACCTGCTTGGAATCTTGCACTGTGGATCTAAACCACTTAGGCCTTGGCCTAGTGTCAACCTGCTGCGGCTGCTGGATATCCGTCTCCTGCTGCAGCTCATCCTTCAAGTCAATGACTGAAGGATCCTATCCACCTGACTCCCTCTGACCACTAGAACCTGTGTCCTGTGTTTGTACTTGTACTTGTACATTTGGCTCCTCCAACTTGACTCCCGACTCCTGTGCTGGCTGCCGCTCTGCTGGTAAGTCCAGAGATCTCCGAAAGGCCCTATCCTCATCAAATTGGACATCCTTGCTCATAATGATCCTCCTGCGAGCATGAATGTAAACTCTATATGCCTTCGAGATCTCGCTGTAACCAACAAGTAACCCCTTCTCTCCAGAAGGGTCTAGCTTCTTCCTATTGTCAGCATGAACATGACAATAATAGACACTGCCAAATATTCGAATGTGACTCACATCTGGCCTAGTGCCTGTGAAGACCTCCTTCGGTGTCTTCCTCCCCAAGGCTGTGTGGGGACACCTGTTCGGAATGTAAACTGCAGTCCTGTATGCCTCGGCTCAGAGGAATAGTGGTAATCCCTGATAAAAAATAGCATGGCCTTGGATGCTCCAACCATAGTCTTGTTCTTTTGCTCTGCAACTCCATTCTGCTGTGGGGTATGGGACACAGTGTGCTCCTTCTTGATCCCCTCAGCCGAACAATACTCCATGAACTCATTGGAAGTGTACTCACCCCTGTTGTCAGTCCTCAACACCCGAATCTTCTTTCTTGTTTGGTTCTCCACAAGAGTCTTGAACTCTCGGAACCTCTCAAAGACCTCTGACTTGGCTTTCAGGAAATAGATCCAGGTTTTCCTGGAATAGTCATCAATGAAGGTTACACAAGAAATGTAACCACTGAACGAATGGACACTCATAGGTCCGCATACATCCGAATGCACCAAGTCCAAGGGCTCCTTAGACTTGTGCTCACTCTGTGGGAAAGGCTTCCTGATGTTCTTCCCCAAAGCACAACCCTTGTAGTGGTTATGCTTTTCCTCTTGTACCTGAGGAACTCCAATGACTGCCTGTCTCAAATGCTTCAGTGCTCCATGGTGTAAGTGTGCCATCCTCCTATGCCACAACTCACCCTGATTGTTGCTGCTTTTGCTGACTAGAGCCTATGCAGGCTCAAAGTGTAATCTGTACACTTTCCCGCTCCTTCTGCCAATCATCCGATCCAAGCTCCAATCTGACCCCTTGGGCGTGATATACACTCTATGGTCACGGAACTTCACCTGATATCCCTTGTCCTCCAGAGTGGAGGCTGATATAAGGTTCTTGGTCAGTCCTGGAACATATAACACATCAACAAAACTGAGGGGTTTGCCAGACTCCCTCTCAAATGAAACAGTGCCAGCTCCCTGCGCCTGATATCGCACATCATCATCGAGCTCAACGTGGATCCCCGTTCCACCCTCCTGCAAGTCTCTGAAGAATCTCTTCTATCCAGTCATGTGACTAGATGCTCCACTGTCAATGTACCATATGTTGCTCCCTATGGTGCTTGCCATGTAAGCTATCAAGCAAAACTCCTCATCGAAGTTCCTGCTGAACTCATCCACCCACCTCTGCAGATCCAGCCATCTGAGTGTTACTCTTCTTCTTTCTGTATGGGCACTGGGAGGCAAAGTGTCCCTGCTTGTGGTAGATAAAACACTTGACCTTTGACACATCAAGGTTCTTCTTACCATCCTTCTTCCTCTTTGCCTTCCCCTTGCTCTTCCTTGTAAGGGCTAGAGCTTCCTCATCCACAATCTTTGGGGCACTGCTGGATGAGCCTGATCCTTGACCCATGCGGGTCTCCTCCTGCACAAAGTCATCCCATAGTCTCTGCCAATCAGGGAGCTTCTCCCTAGCCACAACACCTTTGACAAAGGTGTCCCATGGCTTAGAGAAGCCATTGAGGGCTATCCGAACTAGCTCCTCATCATCTGTCTTAGAGCCAACAGCTCCAAGCTCATCCCTGATCTGTGTGAGCCTCGTGAGATAAGGCACCACTCCTCCCTTGGTCATCTTGGTGCTGCGGCACCACTCCTCCCTTGGTGATCTTGGTGCTGCGGCACCACTCCTTCTCCCTTGGTCATCTTGGTGCTGCGCATCCTCTCTTGCAACACCATCCTCCGATTCTCCTTCTTGCTCTGGTACAGACTCTCCAAAGCCTTCCACATTTCTAATGCGGTCTTCTTACCAGAAAGGTGAGGGACTATATGGTCCTTCACTCCATCCATGATAATCAGCATGGCTCTGGAATCAATCTTCTTCCAAGCTGCTAGATCTGCCGGATCAGTGGGTGCAACCTTCGTGGAGTCAATGTGCTCCTCCGCATCACTGACGTCCAGGATCCTTGTGATCCTTTCTTTCCATGTAGGAAAGTTCTGAGCACCTTGGAGTCTATCCTCAACTCTCAACTGCATGGCCATAGTGAAGTGTACCTGTCAAACCCTAGATTTGGAAGTCTAGGTTTGTGTCTTCCTATGGACTTCTGAACTCTAGATATGAACAAGTAACTTGTTCATCATTGGCGGCTCACTTGTAAGTCCAACTAAGTGCAACATAATTGGTAACACACGCTCCAATGGCTGCAAGTTAATCACGCATTTGGGTGATCCTCACGAGATTGCTGGTAACATTGTCAGATCTTGACATCCAGACGTCTCTAAGTTTATTCTTCAAGATCATCTTCCTCTTCATGTTGTCACTCTAGAACAAATCCACTAGAGCTTTGAATATTGCTCTACTCGACTACTTCTCTGCCAAATGAGGAATCAAGTGATCCTCCATAGCGTCTAGGATACTCTGTAGGCTTTGATGTTCTTCTCATGAGCTGCCTTTAGTGTTGCATTTGTTGGTATAGGAACAATCTTTTCCACAATCTCCCAAAGTTCATGTTCCTTCAAAAGCAAGGTTACCCTCGCTTTTCAGGACAGGAAGTTAGATGCCCCATCTAACATGTTTTCAAATCTGAGACTGGTTGCTGCCATTTCTAGATCTGATCAAAATAACTGCCATGTGCTTATTCTCTCAAGCACCCACCAAGATCTACTGCTGTAAACTTCAAATCTGCACTAGATCCGTCTGTTGGTGACGTGGTCACTCAGATCTAATAGATCTGCTGATGTAGGCTTTAGATCTGCCTCCCTCTCAGAGTGAATTCTCTGATACCATGTTAAGTTTTCTAATCCCAGCACCTAGATAATTGCTTCCTAGTGATTTCCTTTAACAATTAAATTTGTAACTCATTGAATAATTTTTAGTGACTAGATTTTATTAACAAAAATTAATAATAGAAGCAAAATGGAAACAGATCTTCTTAATAACACATGCACAAAAGCTTTTGCCCTTCAAATCTGCTTTTCATTAAATAACATCCAAGCATACAAGGGCTCTCTTACTGTGAAAATGGCCCAAATGAGAAAAATACAATCTACAACAAACTTGGCAAATTTGCCCTCCTGAGAAAAATCTCTACCTGCAAATCTGCCTCTGAAAACCCCTGCTCACCTGTTGCTGTCCTGTATGGCCTATACGGCCCTGCACGGCCTCTCTACGGTCTGTATGACTTGTATGACATGCTGTACGGCTTGTAAGGCAGGCTATATGGCCTTGTATTGCTTTCAAAAAATGGCCTGTGACTAGCTGTACAGCCTGTACGACCTGTGGCTAGCTGTACGGCTGGCATGTGTGCCTGTACGACTACTGTACAGCCCTGCTGGCTGTACAAATGGCTTGTACGGCCTCTGCTGCAAGTGTTGAAGCCTCCTCCCTGTTGGTACGGCCTCCTGAAAAGATTCTGACTGCTGTCTTCTTTTCTCTTCCAAATCTGGAAAACGAAAGCCCTTCTTCACTCTTTGAAATGAGTCACTTGTTACTTGGTATGTTGTGTCTCTTCTCCTCTCACCTTTGCTGTCTTTTATAATCTTGAGACAAGCCAAAACCCTAACCCCCAAAGTGATCAATGGTTGCGATTTGATCTCACCTCACTTGGATCAAGGGCTAAGTTTCACTTAATTAACTTAAATCGCTATTGCCAAAAACTTAGACATTTTATTAAATTAACCTCAATTAATTCTAAAATGATATTCATTTTAATAATTAACTTAATAAAGTGAATTTTAAAGTTTTGAGAGGTATTAGTGACGATTTCCACTGGTTATACACAAACCCATATTGAAATACCTGTTTGAGCTACAAACTTCAACATCTTGATGGTTTCCAGGATGTTTGGAATCTTGGATGCCTCCTATCCAAATTGGTGCTGATGTGGCACTCTGACTTTCCAAGAGAAAATATTCACTTTACTGTTTTGATATTAAGACCATGGCAAATGTTACCTATGCAGTATGTGCCAAAATATTATGTAGTGTGTAAAATGTTCTTGTAATGGGGAATCGACAGTTTTGACTCCTATGTTTGATAGGCTTTTGTGGCCAATATCTACTATTTCTTTTTCGGGGGTTCCGTATCCACATAAGCATGGTCTTTTGGACTTATTATTTAAGAATTGCTACTCTTATTGAGTCAGATCATAGTGCTATATTCTAAAGCTCTGTTTTAAAGTTTTGTTTTTTTCTATTTTTATTTTTTAAAAATAGTTTTTGCTGTCCCCATCTGGCTTGTTCCCTGGAAATTTGGGTTCACCTTCCAGCCGTTCCCAAACTGTCCCCTCATCCCGAAAACTTGTTGCAACATAGGATTTAACCAAGAACTAAAGTTGATATTCATAACAAATTTCAAGTGGCCAAACAATTATCTTAGCTTTTAAATATGCACAATCTAACTTGTTCTAGATCTTACTATTTATGTTACTTATAAGTTATTATTTAAGAATTGCTACTCTTATCGAGTCAGATCATAGTGCTATGTTCTAAGCTCTGTTTTAAAGTTTTTTTTTTCTATTTTTATTTTTTAAAAATAGTTTTTGCTGTCCCCATCTGGCTTGTTCCCTGGAAATTTGGGTTCACCTTCCAGACGTTCCCAAACTGTCCCCTAATCCCTAAAACTTGTTGCAACATAGGATTTAACCAAGAACTAAAGTTGATATTCTTAACAAATTTCAAGTGGCCAAACAATTATCTTAGCTTTTAAATATGTACAATCTGACTTGTTCTAGATCTTACTTTGTATGTTACTTATTATTTAAGGATTGCTACTTTTATTGAGTTGGATCGTAGTCCTATGTTCTATAATCTATGTTTTTAAGTTTAATTAATTAAATTCTTTCTTATATATTTTTAATTTTCCAAAATAGTTTTTGCTGTCCCCATCTGCTTTTTCCCTGTAAATTTGGGTTTTCTTCCAGCTGTATCCAAACTCTGTCCCCTCGTCACTTAGACTTGTTGCAACATAGGATTTTTTTTTTAATAAGCTTGCTGAGGTTCTATTAAAAAGAAGTTTACGTACAGTCCAAAAAACTTGAGTGTAGGCTGGCCTGAAGGAAACCCAGACCAAATATTAAACATGAGTATAGTACTTGCAGTTCTAGTCTTCAATGTTCATACTAGTGCTATAGAGAATACTGAAAACAAGCCTATGAACAGCATTAAAGTTCCAAGTACTACTGCTATGAGTGTTATAAAAAAACTAAAAAATGACGTACTTACTGAAAACAAGCCTATGGACAGCATTAAAGTTCTGAGTACTACTGCTATCAGTGTTATAAAAAAACTCAAAAATAACTGACTTAAGGAACCTATTTTAATCTTCTGCATTATCTTCAGGAGTATGAGTTTCAGGAACCTGGTTTGCCTGAATTTCTGGGTGGTCCTCACCTGGAAATTTTATGACTGTGATAGCTCTATAGATGATATTCAGCTTCCTGTCCAGTCACTTATATGTTATTTTGAGATCGAGTTTTACTGTTCTGTGGTCTATTATTTGAATTTCTTTTATCATCATGACCAATTCATTTCTTTCTTCTTGAGTATACATGAGGACTCAGAGTTTTTATCTGCCACTGCAGCGCTATAGTCTTAAGATGTTTGGTATTCCTAGCTTTGGTGTTCCGTGGATCTTGAACATATCCCTCCATATTTACCTGAATTTCCCTTTCTGGCGTACAGTCCTGTTTGATAAGAATTTCTTTTTCCTGATCAGCAATTCTTTGTTGAATGCGAGCAGGGGTGAGATGGAAGTACATTGATCTATGTTCATCAATCTCTCTCCTAAGTTGACTATCAGTTACTGGAGCGTTGCCCTTACGAGGGTCCCGGAAATGGGCTTTCTTGTCATGGTTAGGGTGGATGCAGCCTCAGGTTGAGAATAGGTTTGAGAATCAGAGCATAAACTGGATTGGAAGTGGAGAGGGTAGAATATCCGAGACCAGAGAGTGGGGAGTCTGAGAGAATAATGGCCTCAGAGACGAAATTAAAGGTGGTAGGGGGATTTCTTATCAGACACTGACCAGAGGGAAGAATTACAGGAGCTCCATTTCTTATGCAAGGTTCTAAGAATGAGAGGGAACAGTCATATAATTCAATTAGGATTGAGAGATAACGGACTACCTTAGCATTATGAAACCACATGGTGTTCTATTTAAATGAGGTCACCTTCAAATGACAAAACATCAGACGTCCTAATTATTAGGACGTACTTTTTGTTGTATCGCCCTAATTATCCTCATAAAGCTGGATTCCTAGGCTTGAATGACTGTCTTCAGAATGATGGATCCTCCTTGTCCTTGAGCCGACCCCTGGAGTCTGGACTGAACCTATGATTGAAGTTGATCTTTGTAAAACTGAATTGGGCAATCAGAACATAATTACACCCATCTATTCCCCTGCATGGCCAAGTTTGTGCCATGATTTTCCTGCCCATTTGCTTGCAGACCTGAAGGTTCCCACGCTCAAACAGAGATTGCAGCATAAGGATGATAGGTTCAATGTTCATAATGCATGCAGGAGCAAGGTGGCGGAACATTCCCGGTTCCCCATGTGAGCTGACAGGTGTAGCTGCCCTTGTTCTCTGGGGGATGTGCTCCTGTATTAACACTCTACGGTCTTAAAGTCACCCGATCTGGGGTGTTGCAACATATGATTTAGCCAAGAATTAAAGTTGATATTCATAACACATCTCAATTGCCAAACAATTATCTTAGCTTTTAAAAATGCACAATCTGACTTGTTCTGGATGTTACTGTTCATGCTGAAAGCATCAAATCCAATGCAGATGATAGGTAGATATAACAATTGGATGCTCCTGCATTTTACATTTTGTGTATATTTGGATAACTATAATGTTTATGGCTATGAAAATATTAAGTCTTAAGGTTGAATATGTAATTAAAAGTTATAAAATACTCTATTTAGTTTTTATTCATGTAATTACCATAATATTGACTTTCCTTGCTATAATGACTTTGTTGCATCTCTTCTGTGCTCTGACTTTTCTGGTATAAATGCAGTGTACAGGATCTACACCTCTGTGGTATTTCATGGTTCAGTGCTGCATGTTATGTTTAACATGATGGCCTTGGTGCCTATTGGTAGTGGGCTAGAGCGAATTATGGGTTCGGTTCGATACTTGCATGTGACATTGCTGCTAGCTACCTGCAATGCAGTTTTGCATCTTCTCATTGCTTATTTGGCAGCACACAACCCACTGCATCCTTATCCTTTCTTCATGGATGAGTGTACCATTGGCTTCTCTGGCATCATATTTGCTATGATTGTCATGGAAACTAGCTTAAATGGAAATCAGAGTCGAAGGTGAGATAGTTTAGTTGACTTTATTTACCAGTAAGTTCAAACTTCATGTGTTGTTCTTGGAAGATCTTTTCTATTCTAGTCATGGTATTTATCTTGTAGGTTTTCAAATGAACTGCATTTCTGCCTTTCAAACTTGATTGAATCTCATATTGGTGATCCTAATCAGTACTTTTTGTTCTGCAGTGTATTTGGACTTTTCAATGTCCCGGGAAAATGGTAAGAGAAGATTTTGCCATTCTAAGCCCCTGGCTCTTTGATATGAACAGTGTGTCTATGAAGAAAATAGTTGCTATATATAAAGACACATTTGTAGATACACAGACTGTCATGACCCCATTCCCATCACTTTACCACTTGTTATATGCCCGAAAGACAATTCAGCATGCTTCTGCTGTGGCCTCTGATAACATGAGACTTGTAACTTTGTAGGGTTATCATACTTAGCTACTGGAGCTGTAAGCTCACAATGTTGTTAGCATGCTCACTACTATTATTGAGTCAGTAGATAGCAAGAGATCGTAAAGCTCTTCATTCAGTTGATGCAATCACACAGAAATGACATATTAACTCTCAATATATGCAATGGGCTCAAGAGATGCAAACAATCATAAAATTTATGTGTTAATAGAGAAGTGATAGCTTGCTTGTGGATCGATCTCCACCCAATCAAACAATCTCATTGTAAGGAGGTTTACAGGTAACTTTAGATAGCTTGATGGTGCAACTCTAAATTCCATCTGAGCAAGATAGTGTCTCAATATGTTTACAGCTTATCCCAACAATGTCATGATACATGTGTTATTGTGTGTGATTCTCCACACCTGCAGCACAACACACTTTAAACAAGGGCCAAAATTAGTATGTTATGGGGTTGTATTGCAGTTGCCATCACTACTGCTATGTGGCATCTTCATAGCAGCATGTATTTTATTTCTACTAAAGCAACTAAGGGTATGCTACAGTGCAGTAATTTAGTCATGCATTGTTTGCACAAAGGGATTGCATCTTTTTGGAGAGTCAGTAGCCAGTGGCCATCTTCTAAATGCCCCCATGGCACTCATAATATCCAAACCATGGTTTTGTGTTCTGTATCTTTGCCATTAGCTAATGCATGGGTTGGATCAAAGCAATTCCAAGCCACATTCATGTGATTCCTTGCACAATATATCTCTATTAATGTTAGGGAACACTTAATTCTCTTACACAAGGAAAGTGGAATCTCATTTCTTGCACCTAAGGAGAGTATAATTAATATTGACTATACTTCTTGCGCCTAACTATCACATTGAAACTTGATACCTATTCCTGACCATAGTGAAATTTATACCAGTGGTATGCACTTTTGCTACTAGTTATGTTGCCCATGTGACCAACATGGTCCTTGGTATGATCTTCCATGTCCACAATGCATTTTAGACTCCATTACAACCCTATGGTCTTCTGAATCCATGGCTCATGACATGTGTTCAAAATGTCAGCATATTTGCCACAAGAAAGCACTAGTGCAAAAATAATATTTGCCATGAACAGAATATGTCACATTAGAGCCATCAAATGGATTTGGAAATATACTATCGATCATGGAACTATTGCATTGTCATACATAACATTTATCTAGTGATTCAATAGCGATTTAACTCAAAATTATTTATACCCATCATAGTTGATAAAATCACCAAAAAATCGTCAATGTCTTGGAAAATTGTGATTTTTCCTTAAAAACCGTGGCATGATGAAAAAAATTGTCAGGTTGGTGAATCCGTTGGCTTTAAGGGCGATTTTTCACTTTTTTTTGTCATTTGTTCTTTGGGCTTTTGGAGAAGGAAGGAGGAGGGCTTGTGGTCATCATTACTCATTTTGGAGATATATAACCATCATCATCACCATCAAGGAATTTTTGGTGGAGCAAGGATTCAATCTCATTTGCCAACCGGTGTTGCATCTTCCAATCTTAGGTGTGTATTTAAATCCCACCATGTTAATGCTATTTTATCCATAGATTTATGCATGGTTGCTTGCCTACATTTTGCTTCTTTGTTTTGTCATTTTGCCATGATTTTCATCCCCATAAAACAATGCAAGTTTTTCTTTTAATGGGACAACAAGCTTGATTATTATCCACCCTCTTATTTTTATTTTTCATTGCTAATAGTTTAATCTAGAGGTCTGATTTTTTAAGCCAGTCGGCTGTTATTTTTTTTTGATCTATTGGAGTTTAATGCCATTTTTTTGTGTTTTTGGTGCCTTAGAAGTTGGGTTTGATTTTTGAACTTGTCCATTTTTGTAGCAAATATGCCAAAGGCATTGGATCCATTGTGGCAGTGTGCTGACCATGAAGATGGGACAAAACGACAGTGCTTGAATTGCAAATTGTGTGGGCAGCATATGACGGGAGGGATAAGCAGGTTGAAGTACCATTTGGAAGAACTTTCTGGGAATGATGTTGGACTTTATAGTGCAATTACCTCATAGATTATGAGAACTGCCCATGATTTAAGTCAGTCAAAGGATAGAAAGAGGGAAGAAGCAACTGTAAACGAAATCGAACTTGCAGCTGGTGGAGTAGCCATAAGTTGAGGGGTACATAGTTATACCACTGAGGGTAGTGGTAGGGTCTCCATGGATTCACCTGCTGAGCACAACCTTTCATTATGTCAGTGATTAAAAAAAGGGAGAAGGAAGAAGCAAATGGGATTTTTGGGAGGATGCTTTTCTAGAGTGATTTACCTCATAGTATCACCAAAACCAATCTATTTTTCGTTAGGTTTGATTTTAGAAGTTGTCCATTGTTGTAGCAAATATGCCAAAGGCATTGGACCCATTGTGGCAGTGTGCTGACCATGAAGATGGGACAAAACGACAGTGCTTGAATTGCAAATTGTCTGGGCAGCATATGATGAGAGGGATTAGCAGGTTGAAGTACCATTTAGAAAAACTCCCTGGGAATGATGTTGGACTTTATAGTGCAATTACCTCAGAGATTATGAGAGCTGTCCATGATTTAAGTCACTCAAAGGATAGAAAGAGGGAAGAAGCAACCGTTAACGAAGTCGAACTTGTAGCTGGTGGAGTAGCCATAAGTTCAAGGGTACATAGTTATACCACTGAGGGTAGTGGTAGGGGCACCATGGATTCACTTGCCGAGGGGGCCTCATCTTTTTTTGTTCCATGAATAGGAAGTGGAGTGCAAACTTTCATTAGGTTAGTGATTAAAAGTTAGGTTTGATTTTTGAAGTTGTTCATTTGGTGCCTTAGAAAGTTAGAAGTTAGGTTTGATTTTTGAAGTCGTCCATTTTTGTAGCAAAAGGCCAAAGGCATTGGACCCATTGTGGCAGTGTGCTGACCATGAAGATGGAACAAAATGATAGTGCTTGAATTGCAAATTGTGTGGGCAGCATATGATGGGAGGAATTAGCAGGTTGAAGTACCATTTGGAAAAACTCCCCAGGAATGATGTTGGACTTTATAGTTAATTACCTCAGAGATTATGAGAGTTGCCCATGATTTAAGTCACTCAAAGGATAAAAAGAGGGAAGAAGCAACCGTAAACGAAGTCAAACTTGCAGCTGGTGGAGCAGCCATAAGTTCAGCGGTACATAGTTTTACCACTGAGGGTAGTGGTAGGGGCTCCACGGATTCACCTATCGAGGGGGCCTCATTGTTTTTTGTTCCACGAATAGGAAGTGGAGCACAACCTTGCATTAGGTCAATGATTAAAAAAAGGGAGAAGGAAGAAGCAAATAGGATTTTTGAGAGGATGCTTTTGTAGAGTGACTTACCTCATAGTATCACCAAAACCAATCTCTTTTTCCAGCCGATGTGTGATGCCATTTCTATTGTTGGTCCATGGTATAAGTGCCCTACCTATGAGGAGGTGCAGGGGCCGATTCAACAAGTAGAACATAAGTACATCAACACTAGATTGGAGGAGTTCAAATAATCATGGGAGGCCTCCAGATGCACAATGATGTCCGATGGCTGGACAAATGGGAAGGGTAGGACCCTTCTCAATTTCAAGGTCCATTGTCCTAAAGGTACCATGTTTTTTAAATCTCTTAATGCAACACATGTAAAAGATGCAACGTTGTTATGTGAGTTGATGGATGGGATCATCCATGAGATCAGTTTACATAATGTGGTACAAATCATAACATGTAATGCAACTAATTATGTGGCTGTTGGTAGATTGCTTATGGAGAGGCACCCCTCACTGTTTTGGACTCCATGCATTGCACACTATATTGATTTGATGCTTGAGGACGTGGGGACAATTCCCTTCTTCAAGGAGATCATTGACCAGGTTAGGAGCATTTCCAAATTCATATATAACCATGGTTTTGTTCTTTAGTCTTATGAGGAGATGCACGAGAAACAAGGAGTTGCTCAGTCCTGTACAATGCAATCACATGTTTTGCCACCAACTTCCTTTCTCTTTGATCTTTGCTTCAATGTTAGTTTGAGTTGAAGCAAACATTTATTTATGATGAATGGCGTGATTGTGCATATAGTAGGAGAGAGGATGGGAGAGCCATTGCTAGATTGGTGTACACCAACTCCTGTGGGTAGGAGAGGAAGAAGTGCTCAATTAGTGAACCTTTGGTAAAGGTTCTAAGATGGTTGATAGTGATAAGCCCACAATGGTATGAGGTCGTGGATAGGGCCAAAGAAACTATTCGGTCTTATTATGTGGGGATACCCCCTGGATATAATAGACACATGATGTTATGGGATTTGATTAATAGTCGGTGGATCGAGGTGCTCCATCAACCTTTTCATGCAACAACACTTTTCCTCGACCTTGCCTTTTCCTACAAATGTAACTTTGATTTTGATGTCGAGGTGATGCAAGGGCCTCACATGTCTTCATAGGATGGTACTTGATGCTGATACTCACTACAAAATTAATCGCAAGTTGGAGTTGTATCGGGAGGCTAGTGGACTATTTGGCTTTGCCAATGCTATCCATGAAAGGACCATTTTGATGCCATGTAAGTCATTACTAATTCAAATTTAGAACTTTAAATTTTTAAAATTTAATTGTTTTTTATAATTTTATTTGAAGGTTGAATTATGTTTTCTTTATTTCCTATTTTCTACTGTAATGAAATGTAATCAAATCTCCTTTCTTTCTTATTTGTTATAGACGTTTGGTAGCGAAACTACGAAAATTCACAATTTGAGTCCTTAGCCAAACCGGTAGCGCTTCAGGATGTGAGCGCAATTTGAGTGTATTTCATAAAATACACTCAAAGAAACACAATAGGTTAGAACATGAATAAATCAATTACATTTATTGTAATTTATGGCCCTCAAGACTCATTAATTTTTTTATGACCCTCTTACAAGTTTGAGTTCCCACGTTTAAATGACTTGGTGTATGCCCATTAAATTCTCTGACTGTGGATGAGGCAGGTGGAGAAAACACTGGATGTGGATGGCATTTCCTTGGACAATATTGATGGATTGTCCAAGTGGAGGGTGGAGAGTAAGTTTCCTATCATGGAGGAGGCATCTGCATGGTTAGAGGAGTGATAGGAGGTGGAGCAACTTCAAGATTTAATGGAGGGTGATGTGGCCGCATCGACACCATCTTCTACACAGATTGATGTACCTAGTCCTACACTCATTAGTCACCGTCTGAGATTTTGGAGCAGGGCCAAGGCCAAGGCCTTCTACTGCTAGGGGTAGGCCTGGCAAATGCCTCATGACCTTTTATCGTAAAAGGGGGAGAGGGCATTGATATCAGATAGCTAGTTTTTAGTTTTTTTACTTTTGTCATTGTATGAGTGTACCTACCTTAGGATGATGAGATAGATTTATATATGTGATGTTATTTTGTATTGGTTGTCCACTTTTGAGTCCTTGATTAGACAACTATTAGGGTTCAGGATTTAGTATATACTTTGATGTATCATGTTTTATTTGGCATCCATTACATCATAAATATCAGTGCTTTCTCTATATTTATGTGCCATGTGTTTATTTGCTGTTGTTGTTGCTTTATATGTTTAAATTTTTGAAAAAAAAATATATTTTATATTTTTTAATGTTTTCCACGGTTTGCATATTTTTCCCGATTTTCTTGTTGATGTTGTTGAGAAGTTGTATTTCAGACCCTCGCCGATTTTTTTGTTGATGCTGATGTTATCAACTATGATACCCATCCCTCAAATGCGATAAATAATGTTTAAATGCAGAACTTCTTACATGTTAAACTTAATGGTTCTAGTCTCATAGTTTTCCATCTCCTAAAAGCATAAGTCACAAATGTGTTGGTGTAATTCTGTAGTGTAACCATACCTATAGATCATTGGTTTACATCTTCTAGAAGGGATGCCAAAATCAAATTTGTTTGAGTTAGCGCATAGATCTTTGAATAGGACATTAAAATCATGGATCAAACAGGACTTCATTATGTGAAAGTTATGGCCTAGCGACTTGTGATTTTCTTTAGAAAATACATAATCGTACTTAATGACCAAAAAGGCAAAGTATAGTCATTTTAATAAAACATTTAGTTAAACTTAGAAAATCCAACCATAATGGGAACTGCTGCCTAGAAAAAGGCTAGAACATGAGTCTTTATACACCTGTTGATGTAGATTGTCAATTGAGTCCACAAAGCTTTGCAGGTTGTTTAGTATGATATTTGAAATTCCTCTTCACAGGAGTAGCTACAACAATAATGGACATGGTTCCCATCCAAAGGGAAGACCTAACAAGAGTTCGTGTCAATAAATATTTGAGCATTGATGGCAATGCCACACTTGGTAAGCAGGTCAATCTTCTCTAGTTGCAAAAAGTATAGTATACTATGTAGTATTTACAACTGATCGTAGTTTGGAAACGAGTGGATAAAGATTTGTGTGAACAGAGATTTGTCTGGTATCTATATTTGTTAGGTGTCCTATTTTGTAGGATGGACTATCCATAATTTTTGTAGGCTGGCCTTACCTATATGCTAGTTTATTCTATTTTCATCCATATTATGGAGCTAGGTGGCCTCTAATTTTGTTCTTAGTTTGGTTGTTGTCCTCTCTGCTACCCCTCATGTTGCATCAAGCTTGCAAGATCACATTGCTAGACTTTTGATGGACAGGGGGTGCATTTGGTGCATTTGGGTTTTTCCTTGGAGATGACTCTAACCTATAGATGATTTGATGCTCTCATGTGTGGGATGAGATGTTCTAATGATGGTCCAGTCGATGAGATAACATGGTTTGATTTTTAGTGATGTGGTGCGTCCTCCCTCTTTGATAGTGTTGATGTGTCTGAAGTGATAGGCTACCTATCTTTGATGAAATTATTTAACAATTAGTAGATTTTATGGAGTGAGAACCCATCAACTTAGGGTCTCCTTAAGTTTTAAGTGTTAATAATTTATTCTTGGGTGTGATGATGAATTGAAAAGTTTTTTTGCTATGGTTTCTAAAGTCTTATCATGATAAATTTTCATTGAGGTGTAAGTGGAACACCTTAGCACTTTGACTCCTTTGGCAAGGTTCCAAGCATAGTTTATTAATTGACGTGTTTTATAAGTGGATGCCTCTAGATAAGGGCACCCTTGGTGTTTGGGGTTGGCTTAGAACATGTACCAGCTTCTCTTGACATGTTTAATATCCCTTGATGGAGCACCAACCTTGTATTCTTCAACATTAGTAACCATTTTTCCTCATTAAAATAGTCTCCCATCAAAGCCTTTAACTGACTCCATTGCCCTAGTGATAAGATACTAATCTCTGGTCCACTCATCCTCTTTTCTTTCTCAAACTTAATAAACTGTTTTGTTGGAATTTACGCTTCATTTCTCCTTGTGACACCTTGCTCAAAATTCTATCAATATTATACTAGGGAAGCCCCTTGTGCTTATCTTATCCAACTTGATTCATGTTTCGTCATACCTCCTTGCAGTGTTGGATTTTAGGTTGAGGGAGTTCTCATGGTTTTGTTGCTTAAGATTTTTTATCAGTGGTGACGGGCATGGTAATTATCCTCTTTTGCCGATCTACTTGTCACCATTGCCTTCTTTTTGCTTGATGATTTGAACACTTGCTGTGTTTTAATTAATTTTTCTCTATTTACCTTTCCCAGGATATGATGCATTCATGATTGAGGTTTTATGCTAAATAGAAGATTTTTACTTAGAGGAGGAATGCGAATGCATGATCTGTGTGTTTGGGACTGTTAGCTTATTTTTGTACAAAATTTAGGATGGAGCTGTTCACGTGGCATTATTCAATGAAATGTTGATGAGTTTTTCATCAACATCAATATTAACTACGAAATGAATACATTTATTTGTTGACAGAGTTTTGTTGAAGTTGTTGGTGAAATAAATGCTGAAGGATCACATGATAGATCGCGTAAGCAATAAAGAGCACCATTCATGCCAGTGGTCAAGAACAACGTTACAAGACTCTAAACTTGGGAAAAAATCGGTAAATACAAAAAATAAAGATATACACACATTGAAATAATTTTTTTTCATTGATATTCAATAAAGCCATGTCCAAACAAATGCATTATATCAATAGATGTCCAAAATATCATGAATGAATAATTATCTCATATATTTTATGAGTCCAAAGATGATCCAAAGTACTAAATCTTAACCAGTGTTTTAAAACTCGGTTGAATCGGACTCAGACTCGGCCAAGTCGACTTGGCCTGTAAATTGGCTCGGGTGACTGGTTCGGTACCAAACTGGTCAATTTGTTGTCCAAGTCGGTCGGTTAGATACAAAACCGGTCAACTTGCTTGAGTTATGACATGACTCGGGTCTATCTGGAGTATGTGGTGGATCTGTTGAGTGAAAAATACACCAAAATTTGTTTTTTTTAAATAATTCCTACTTTAACCCTAACCCTAGAGTCCTAAATTTATAAGACTCTCCCCTCTCTCTGTTTTTCATTATCATTAGTCAGATCGAGAAATATTCGCATGTGACAATGTGCACTCTTAAGTGTGAAGTTGATTGTTGAATTATGATTTGATCATTCGTGAAGCACTGAATAGTGCAGACTGAAGAGTGAAACCCTAAATTTGTGAAGCACTGCCACTGAAGAGTCGAAGATTAAAGTTTGAACTTGAAGATTGTAGATTGTAGTCTGTGAAAGCAAATCAACGATTACTTAAGAGTTGGGACCAACGATTGTATATTTAATATTACAATATTACTAATTTACTATTAAGAGTTAAGAGTAAAAGATTAGAACTATATAGTAAATTAGTAATATACATGCACAAAATTTAGATATTTTATCTCTTGCTTTGGAAATTTGGAATCATGGATTAGAATCTTTAAAATATTGTTTTTCTTTAAGATTTAAATATTTTATGTATTTTTTAGTAAATTGAGTCATTAAATTCAAACTGGCCGAGTCATTACCGATTTTGAGTTCGAGTCCAAGTTGACCCTCGATCGATTCCGAGGCCGAATCCGGGTTCGAGTTTTAAAACATTGGTCTCGACTACACAGAAATAGAAGCATCAACTTCTAAAAGTTTACAAAATATTGCATACTAATTGGTAAAAAGACTAAGAACTAGAAGCAATTTCTCCCACTCCTTGGCCTGTTTGATTCTCAAGGTTCTATAAGTCATCAAGGGCATGTCCTCCTTCAACTGTGTTTGTCTTCCATGCACCACCAATGAAGAGAAAACTTGTTTTCAAATGAAAAATGAAGTTTAAAACCCTCAAATGGATATTTAAAGGCTGCTGGCAATCTGTACTAACTCGTGATCCATTGTCAAATTGATGATCCATAGTTGACCTGTGAGTGAAACTTGCGTTGACCACCAGTCAAACTTGGTCAATGCGAACTTGACTTGTCCAACTCAAGTCTGCTTGTTTAGCTGTCGAGCCTAGTTAGACTCACGATTAATTGCATCTGATCGGTGATTCCCGTTTCACTAAAAAGAATATGTATTACTTGATGTGAAATGTGGCCTTTGTTTTAAATGAAGTAGTTGAATTATTATGATTGTTAAATCATCATGCTCTTTGAGGGTGATTGCCTTTCATTTCTCCTCTTTTTAAGTAAATAATTTGTAGTTAGTTATTTTGCTAGAATTGAGCAACCACTCCAAAAACCTATTTTGAATTTGTATAAGTAAATAGTTTGAGGACCTAGATGTTGATGATTATAGCATCGAGAGGTATTCTTGTATGCCATGTTGGCAAAGAAGACCACATCAAGTCCTAAAAGAATAATATTTAAATATGTTTAAAGACATCAATAATAATATTAATTATGAAATGACATTTCGGCCAGCAACAATGGATGCGTCCTTTCACTTCACTCACTATAAAGTAAAAGTCATGAACTTGCCATTTATTCATTAATTCATCTATCTCACTACTATTGCGAAGTGATAAGGACACAACTCTGATCTCGGGATAAATCTTATGTCTCTTGTGCTTGGCTATATTTATGTGATCCTACTGCATATGTGGTTGATATTTTCATTGTATGGTTATTGTATGGTATTTGTTATCTCATAAGGCAGTAACATCAATATTTGAAAATAATTAAAAAATCAACATGGTATCAGAGCTAATGGCTCGAATTTCTAGGGTATTTACCATATTCTCACTAGATGTGGTAAAACCTAATTCCTAAAATATTTTCCATATTTTCATTGGATGTGTTGTCTTGGTTCGTGGTTTGGAGTTGTGAGCTTAATGGCCCATAGAATTCCCTTCCAACCCATGGTATTTCATTTGTATATGGTATTTACTAATTTCTATTTTCTATGGATAGGTTTTGTATGTGGACTTTCACGTATAAACATGGTATTCCCTTCCAACCCATGGTATTTACTAATTTCTATTTACTATGGATAGGTTTTTTATGTGGACTTTCACATATGAACATGGTTTTACAAATTGGTGGGTGTTTTTAATGCACACGTTAAAAATGCTTTTACCATAGTTAAAACAATGATTACAAATAAGGAAGTCAAATGTAGCTAATATATATTTAGAAATACACGACAACTTCCTTTCTTGCCCATGGCTTCACATAAGGCATATTATCCTACCTAGAGACCGTACAAACTCGATGGTGTCTTATTGAGCCTCCATGCAGGATATACAAGTCATTACATAAAGAATGTTGGGATTATTCATTGGCCATTGCATACATGTTTTAGTGAGTGAGAATACCATTTATGCTTGAATGGATTGTCATTTGAATAACTCTTGTATGGATTCTTGTAATTATCAGTTTGTAGGAGTTTTGATAAATGATATTCATATCATACATGCTCATTGCATTTATGTTTAAGTGAAAATGAGAAACCCAAAGTTTTTCCCAAGAAGGAAAGTTCTCCCTGGCTACTATAGCCTCCACAAAAACAACCCAAGGCTTTGCAACCCCATTCACAGCTGTCTACACTAGCTTAGAGCCAGAAACAACCTCCCCCATTGCTGCAAGCTCATCTCTCACTTGAGATATCTTAGTAAGGTAGGAAGTCACTCCCTCAGCCTTGGCCATCTTGATACTTTTCAATTTTTCTGTTCTCATTTGAGCTTTGAAACACGCTGGTGAAAGAATCCCACATCTGATATGCACAGGCTTTGCTAGAGATGTGTGGGATAACATGATCTTTAACTGCATCTAGAATGATCCTTCTAGTGTTTATGCCCTTCTTGTTGAAGGCTGAAAGTGCTTGTGGATTGGTGGAAGCTGGGATTGTGACAGGGTTAGCTTGTGTACTATGAACCACTTCATCCCAAAGTTCATTTTCCTCCAATATAAGCACCAATCTGGCTTTCCATGAAACAAAATTCCCAGCCCCATCTAGCCTATCATCCAACCTTAATTCATGTTGCCATCTTACTGCAAAAATCAAGTTTCAACAAGGTGCTTCCCACTGACTGTCTAAAATTTTCACTGTATTATTTCTGCTCTTTCACTAACTCAACTCTGATACCATGTAAAATTTTTCTCATTCCCTAACTCGGTTTCAAACCACCATTTTCAACATTGTTTAATGCCCAACCCAATTTACTTTCAGCTGCAAATTAAGTCATTTACTCATAAACAATTATGACTGAAACACATGAAGAATTTTTACAACTTCTAATGAGCATTAATAAAACATAGTCATACATAAAAATTAAGACTCAGAAATTTTTGGTCAAATGACCCATGCAAAACCCCAACCTCTCGGGAAAACCTGTTAGAGAGAAATTCGTTATTTATTCAGTCAACGATACAGCAGAAATAAATTTTTTTTCAGTCACAACTTATCTCTACCAAAAGAGAAAACTTCAGCCTTGAAATTCGTGCCCACTTCAGAAATTAATTCTCAGAATTTCTAGTCTGCAAACCATCTCGAAAATCGTGCGGCTACAGGACTGTACAGACGCTGTACGGACTGGTAGTACGGTTTGTTGCCTTGAAAATTGTGCCCACTAGAACACTAAATTTCTGCCTTGAAATTTGTGCCCCTCCATGCCTCGAAATTCATGCCCTTTCTCTAACTGAAAATCACTATATGGACAGGTACAACACGGCTGCAAGTAATGCATTAATTGTTGCCTTGAAATTCTTGCCTTCGTTGCTGTACGGATTTCTTGGGATTCGTGCCAATTCAAGCTATACGGATTCCTTAGGAATCGTGCCTCTACTCAAGCCACTCACCTTCACTCAAATTCAACTCTCTCTTTCTCTCTTCTCCAATGTTCATGGAGAATTGAATGAGTTTCTCATGCCTTTCCTTGCCTTTTTGGTGTCTAAATGAGGAAGTTGAATGGTCATCTAATCCAAGGGCCCACAATGAATTAGATGGATGGATGAGATTAAATGCACTTTTAATTCTCACCAAAAAATATTTTCACTCATCTCACTTAAATTTATCAAAAAGATCTACCCTGGAAAGTCCCAACTGGGGAAAAACCAACAACAAATGATTTTTATTAATGATAAAAATCTTGAGCTCTCGTCTTGGGATAATGGACCATTGAGGAAAAATACAATGACAGAATGCTAGCCTTCATAGCCCAAGATCAATCCTTCGATCGTGGAGGTTGCTAACCCTCCACTGCCCCTTGCTCCTTTCCTCTGACCTTGCCCTTGCACTTGCACACTTGGGGGAAAGTCCTTTAACCACTCAATGAGATCTCACTCCTCTGTGTGATTGTTGTTTGTCTAATCTCTCCTTTGGCTTCGTTTTATATCTTCTCAGTGACCAAAACCCTAACCTTAGATCTCCAAAGTGATCGATGGTTGAGATTAGATCTCAAGCCTCACTTAAGATCAACGACTATGGATTAAGCTTAAGTTAACTTTTTAGTTATTAGCCAACATTAAGTTTATAATGTGCCTTTCCTAAGTTAGACTTAGGAATGGGATATAAAAGTCTCTTGCTCTCTCAAGCTTGCTCCTAGAGAGGTGTTCTAGACGACTCTTGCATGCCAGACTCCTGGCCTTTGTAGAAGTATTTGTCTGAGCTATAATCATCAATAATTGTTTCCCCCTAGAGCACACTACCTTGGAGTTGGTACTCTCATTTGTTTGTTGGAGGATCATTTTGGTTAGATGATGCTCTTTTATTTCATTGATAAAGTTCTCATGTTATTTCATGGTTGATTTGATTGAGCATTCCATTTGTGCAAATGTTCCTAGGAGGATTGGCCTTCCAACAATTAATTGTGATGATCTGGCATGAGATCTTTGCTTGGTAGGGGAATACCTTAGAGGATTTTGATAGTGTGGCATTGCTTTGGCATCCTTTGAGTGGTTGATCACTTGATGATATTGATAGTTTTCCTTGTTTATCATTTTTCCACATATTTGGAGCCATGGAGACTTTATATGCGCATATTCCTAGGTTGATCCTCCTTGGTACCCATGGTTTTAGAGATTTTTGATGATATTTTCACATTGTTTCAAATGATAGCACGCTGTTTAAGGAGGCATCATATTTGTCTTGGGAGGATGTGCCATTAGTGATGCACATTGTACTACGTCACACTATCCATTTAGCATTTGATTCGAGGTGTGGTACTCTTATGCACATTTTTTTAAGGACGCCTACGCTATTTGATGGATTTGGTGGTTTTTATAGGTATTCACATGGATCTATACACCTGATGGTTTGAGGTCTACTTGATTCAAAGAGGTGGTTATAATAGCTACAAACCTCCCTTAGCACATATTTCCATGAGTTCATTGGCTTCTCGAGGAGAATGGCTTGAATTCTTTTGTTATTTTTAAGCACATGGGTGCTATTAGATGGTTATTTATCCACTATTTCTTGGAGTGCTCCCTTGTTTGGGCATCTTAACACTTTATTTGATTTGTCATTGAGGGCTGTCCCTTGAGATGAGGCCGCATGTGTCACTTGGTGGGAGCCTATAACATGGTCAAATCAACTTGGACTATGGAGGTTTTTTGCATATGATATTGACAAGTGGCATTCCCACTTCATTGTCATCTATTTTCTTGTTTTAAGCTCTAGGGTTTGGGTTGACTTGTATTAGAGCCTAGAGGTTGTTAGAGGATATTATTATTTATGTTTTGCTAGGAGAGATAATGGATATAGCTTTGGATATTGTTATTTTATTTGGTGAGGATTTTGAGCCCTTATAATGGCTTTGAGCTTTGGATAGGTCTCAGTGGCCTGATTGGTCTAGACCCTCCCCTGGAGGTGGACGAGATCTCCTGAATCTTAGCGGCGAGCTACCTCCCCTTGACAACATCACGGTGGGTGGTCTAGAGTCAGTGTTGCAAACATCGGCCGAAAAATTGCGATGTTCGGAGAAATCGCGAGTTTTTCAGCTCGTCGATTTTTTCTCAAAAAATCATCGAACAAATCAGACTAATTTTTTTCTAATTTATCCCGTGATATTGTCGAATTTTTCTAAGCCGAATTTTTACTAAGATATTGCCGATTTATTTCGAGATATTGCCTATTTTTCCTGATTTTTTCTAAAGGTGATTTTTGTATTTTATATGTTTGTCGATTTATTGCCGATGTTTGTCGCTATGTTGCCGAGATATTTCGAAACGTTGTTTCCTAGACCTTGCCAATTTTTTTGCCACGCCGATGTTTGCAACACTCTAGAGTCTAGACCCCCCATTAGTTCTAACTTTGGACATCATACTATTTTGAGTTTCCTTCATTCGACCTTGGATGTTAGGAGAGATGAGTCTATTCCATAACAACTTGCTTCGTTACTATTGGTTCTCCTTGTTCTTGGATCTCTTCTCATGTGCATCTCCACCCTGTTGCCCACCTATTTCGACTAGGTGGAAACCTCATGTACATTGAAGATGTACATTTTGTGCAGTTTGTACCATGGAAAATCCTTGGGATTTTTTACTTGGTAGGGCAATTCTGCCCCTTTTGTACACGAAATGTCCGCTCCCCTGCGTGGGATAATTAATGTAACTTTATATGTCAGCATGGGTCATTCCTCTAAGGATGTCACCATGGACTTTATTATCAGGGAAGTCCTCTTCACCGAGTGTTTTTTTTCCCTTTCCAGTTAATTTTGTTATTTAACAATTTTAATTGGTTGGGTTTTTCACTCACCAATCCTCCAAAGTGGTGAATTGGCGTTTTGATAATCATGCCCATGAGGTGGCTAAGGTTTCAAGTTGTTGTCCATGACCATGCTAGCCATATCTTGTAGTCTTGCAGAATTTCGTTAGGATTTTAATTTTAATTTTTTTTTTGTAATTAATTAACTTTACCATTTGGTGGTTAATTAATTAAGTTTTGATGTAATAATGTAATCTCTTGAACCTTGGCATTTTGTAATAGGGGCTATAAATGCAAATGAAAATGCTATGACACCCCCTAAGCCATTGGTTCAAGTCCCATGTCATTCTGACAAGGGGTTAAGAAGTTATACCAATTTTGGTTAAGACAAGGTATTTTTCCCTGGGAAATTAATTTAATTTCCTACGGTGAAAAATTAAATTATTTGATTTTGAAGGAAAAAATCAAATAAGGCCATGGTAATTAAGATTGGTGGGTGGCTAAGCATAGTCAAAATTTTTATTTAAATAAACTCCCCCCAATGGTCAAAATAAATGTTTGAAGATCTTCTAAGTGGGGCGCCCCTCTTGTTTTTTAAAAATATAAAAGATTAAAAAATAAAAGATAAAATAAAATAATAAATAAATAAAAGATTAAAAATAAAAAATAAAAATTAGAGATAAAAAATAAAAATGAAAATTAGGAAAAATATAAATAATAAAAATCAAAATTTGAGTCAAAGGAGGCCCCACTTGAGTCATGGAAACCCTAGATCTAAGGGTTAAGCTTCATTGTGACATGGATCTATCTTTTTTACCATTTATTTGAAGAGGCGCCCTTGCTTATGATTGGTGGATGGCTTGCAAAGTCAACAGACCTAGATCTAAGGGTGGAGGAGAGCTAAAGTTTAGATCTATGTTTTGGACCCTTGATTTAAGAGTGGGTTTGGGGCCTCTTCAACTATAAAAGGAGGGCTCCTCTCCCTCACTCCACAAGATATTCTCATGTTAAGGTTATGCTGCTGAAATCTTTCTTTCTTCTCCCTCTCTTCTCTATTCTTCTCTCTCAAGCATTTGGCTCAAGCCTCTTGCTATTGTTGTATTGAATCTTGCCCTAGTTGTGCCTAATAGAAGAAGGCTTTGGAGGCTAATTGTTGGTGTGAATTTTTCTCATTTCATGCTTGGATTAGTGAGGTAACTTGTGGATTTATCAATTATTGTTGCACTTGTTTAGCTTGGGAGCTCTCCACAAAGTATTTTGTGGAGAGACTTGTAGGTAGAAGTACTTCTATCTTCATTTGTGAGTAGATTAGTAAGATTCTACAAAGTATTTTGTAGGATTTATTTTTGTGCTAATCTATTTGCTTACTTGTTGCAGCTCTAATAGATTTGTTTCGTAGGGATCTAAAGCTAAGAAGGGCTTCTTCAAGGGTTTCTTGTTTTTAGATCTGTTTTTTTTTGGGTTTTAGATCTAGGGTTTCTACCATTGTATAGTGGTAAAAAACCCTTTTTTAGGGCCTAAATCTTTAGTATTTTAATTAAACATTTCAGACATGATATTTTAGTAGCATTTAGGTGGCTGAGTTTCCAGCCCTCTAAACATCACATTTCAGTTATTTTTTCAATCAGATTTTTGCCCTAAATTAGTGATTTTTGGGGCTAACTTTTTTCTTGATAATTTCATTGAGTTTTTTGTGATTTCCAGCAAGCAGGCTTGCTGGTTTGTGACAGGTTTTACACAGGTAAAGGGGAGGTGTTGCCCAAATTGGCCCAGAAATACCTCAACCTTCAACCGGTTCCAAAAGGGGTTCAAACCCTCACCTTTCTCTCTTCTTTTCTGATATTTGTAAACCCCAAAGAGAAGTTCTCTTGGGGTATTCTCCAAAAGTTTATAAAGCATTTGTAATCTATATGTAAATAGATTAGGAAGTTGATCACTAGTTGTTGTTCTTCCATTTCAAATAGATCTAGATTTTTCAGTTTTACCCACCTTCTCCTTTAGGGAGATTGTTGTGTGGTTAGCTTACGTGGTTTAGCTTAGCTTATTTTTTGAGCATTTCTTTTTCAAGCAAGCATCTAGATTAGTTTTGCTTTTTGTTCTATAGTTTAGTTGCTCCAAGTACCTTAAGATACTGACACTGTGCCTTGTGGCACAAAGCTCGGTTCGAGGCTTGTGGGTTATTTTATTTCTGTAATTTACTTCTTGTCATTTAATTTTGCAAAGAGTAATATACAACCTAACAATCGTCCGTGTATTCTCTGCCCTCCGTTATCTCCCTTTAGGGAACTCAGATCAAGGGTATGAAAAGCAGAGGGGTTTGGGGGCTCTAGTTTAATAGGCATCCATATTGGTATTTTTTTGGTTGATTAAAGATAGTGACCTCGGAAACTAGTTGGAGTAGAAGACCGTGGGGGTCTCTAGGCGTTCTATGTTCTCCTTGATGAGTCCCAAGGCATTGGGGTTTGACCTGGGAGCTATAGGTGGACTTGTTTCCACTGTATTGAGTGCAACAACACTCCCTCTTTGACTTGAGAGATACTAGATTGGGGTAGTCACACCACTGGTTCGAAGACTTAACTGAACATTAAGACCCCCTTAAAATTTATTAAAACGAACAAAGAGACATTGCAAAACGTTTTACCCACATTTCTGTTTCTGTATCTGCTTCAAAGTCCTTGCTTTTAAAGGCTTCCATTTTACAAGTACATCTTGCAAGCATCTCAATTTCATTTCAGTACCTTGCATTTTCAAGTATAATATCTTTAAAGTACTGTGGCATGCTTGAGTAAAACACTGTTTAATCTTGTAACTTGAAAGCAATTTGTCGTTTGATCTTTGGCATAATAATTTGTTCATCCAGTGTATATCTTGTTTCCTTTCAGATATCATTGTATATTTGTTTAACCATTCTTTAGCACTTGTTCATATTGTGTAATTCATTTACATTGTTCATATTGTTAATATTGTAGATCTTGCTTAGCTTAGACAACTGTGGATATCATTCTTAAATCTTTTGTAAGTTTGTAACTTGTGATCTTTTGACTCCATTTAATCTAGGCACTGATCTTGTAACCTTGTAACCTTGATCAAATAAAATCCCTTTAACTAAATTGTTAATAAACCTTCCTGTAGGGACTACCCCCCTTGGCTCTGTTGGGATTTGGCCTAAACGAAGGAGTTGGGAGACTGTGGTGACAGTGGTCCCCAGCTCTAACTTGCCCCCAAGGACACACAAAGCGGGTTGGAGACTTCCCCATGTTTTAAAATTTAAAGTGTGTATTAGGCGGCAACACACCCCCATGCAGGTTTCTCTATTTGAGGTTGAGGGTTTCTCATGCTTCAGCATAGATCTCTGATCTACTGTACTCTATTTAATTTTACTTTCTGCATTTTTCCTTTTATAGGAGATCTTTTGGTACTCTTGCTTTGTAATGACATCATTGTACTCAACATTCCCATTAACCTACTTTTGTGGTCATTAGTTGGACATTAATAAAATTATCTTATCTTATCTTAGTATCTAATAGGTGCCACATCAATATGTAACTTCCATAGTCCATGAGCAATGTAGACACTCATCTTTAATTAATTAACTTCCAGTTATTGCATCTTTTGTGGGTTCAAGCCCATTGCCAAAATAAAGTTGAAACAACATTAATGATTATAATGGTTAGGATATATACTTCACTCCTATCTAATAAAAATTGTGATGATTTTCTCACACTCTATAACATATGTGCTTTTAACTACATAAAATAAATGATGCGGCACTGGGGTCATGACACATGAACGAACATATAGATATATTGGATGGTTCTTTTATATATTGCATGACATTTTGAAGTTGACATATAATCAGTTGACTTGTATATTCCAGGTATGCTTGGATCCTCCTTATCCTGTTCCAGCTTCTAATGCCAAATGTTTCGCTCTTAGGACATCTCTGTGGCATTTTGTCTGGGTTTGCATGTCCGTTGACTTTTTGGGTTGTTATGTTTTTCCTTTTTGATATTTTTCCCTTTTCTTCTCAAGCCTATTTTTCTTTTTGTTTTCTTAATTAGGTAATTTCCTTTGTAGAACATAATCAAATACTCTGCTTGACAGATACCTATGGCTTATTTAACTACTTATTGGGATCGACATTGTACACAGCCATCGAGAGCACTGCAATACTTGTAGGTGTCTGTGAAACCAGAATTACATTATCCAAGAGTGTTGGTGTATTGTGGGAAGGATTAATTTTACATGAGAGGATTTTTCAGGACATACTAGTTGATAAATTTTTCATTAAGATTACAGCGAGATCATTATTAATCGTTTTTCATTCTTATGTTAGGCATGCTGTGTAAGACGCCCTGGATTCATCATCGGTGGTACAAGTGGGGCTACAGCTACTGCATCACTTCCTTCTTTTCCGAGTACCACGTCAAGGTGATGGGTCAATCTTTTCTGCATATCCATTATGTTTTCTTTCAAGTTGCTCAGATTATGTGTTCTACAGTGGTGCAGGTTTAGGTAATGTTTGGAGAAGGGTCCGTTCATGGATGCCACAGCGGGAAACTTTGCCTAATCAGGTATGGGAAGAATTTATACAGTTGTATGTTCAAAATCAATTAGAATTGTGTTTCTCAAAAAACAGTTTTTATAATTTCAAATGCATGGACAAGGACAATTTGGGAAATGCAATTTAGTTGGGATGATAAGGTATTCCCTAAATAAATTCTGGAAACATCCTACACAGGGTTCAGACTACAGCTTCCTAAAATCAGTTGAAATGGCAACACATTAAACACAGTTACAAAGCTGTGGATATTGAAGTTCAAATTCTGCAAGTAACATGTTTGTTGAAAATTCATCTGCATAATTTTCGTGTGGGTGCAATAGAAAATAAATATTCTTGCCTCAAAGAATCAAACAGGCTTTTCTTTGGTCAAAATCTATCCCTAATTTGTAAAGGAAAGTATAATGTGTCCTTGATTTCCATCAGAACAGGTTCATTCTGGGTAGAAGAATTATCATAGTAAAGATGGGGCTTGGTTCTCCTCTACTTTGGTCAAATTGACCTTCAGCATCTCTTTCTATCAGATGAGAATGAATTGAAGGGTATGGGAGTCAGAATATTTGCTTAATATTTTGGTTCATATTTCTTGTGATATACTATCTTGGTCAATAGTTGTCAACAACAAATTTATTGGATAGTCAGCTGACAAGTTCAGCCAGCAAAAACATGAATTAATGCATAACTTGATTCTGATAAAACAGGTGATTGTGGTAAAATAAACATCCAATCTCAAGGATCACAGAGAATTGAATCAGAGTGTCGCATTCATATAGTAATATCAAATATGTAGTGAGTATAATTAGGCTAAAGATAGGGTTACTTCCAGAGAGTTCTCTGCTTTTTTGTGATATTGGTTATAGACATGGAAAAACGGGAAATTAGTGTTTATTCATGTTTCTGGCTAAGTGGTTAAAAACTACAGTTATTCTTGGCAACCTGTGTCAAACTCGATAACTGTTATCTTTACAGATTGGCCCCTTTTCACCCTGCAGCCACAACTTTGTACATTGAGGAGAACTAAATTAACATGGAATCCAGTCTACCCAGATTCTAAGCAGAAAGGGAATTGCATTGTTGTCCTGAGAACCTGAAGTGAGAGGCTAAAGATGTCCAACACCAAACCTCCCACGCAGCAAAAGTCATACCTGATCTAGTATTCTAGTTTATGCCTCCATCAACTTATCATGTCTGTCATCCCTCAATTTTATCTAATAAAGTGAAAAGCTGAAAGCAAAAGAAGAAAATGTATCGCATAAATCACATTGTGAACCATCTTTTCCTAGACTGTTTGTTTAATTGAATAAGGTGTTGATCCTGTTATCACCTGGGAATACCTTTCATGAAAATACCACAATGGTGTCCAAAATGTTAGATTAGCAGCGACCAGGAAGGTCTTCCTGCATGCAAGTGTCCTTGCATGCAGAAGACTCTAAAATAGGAAACCAATTGTATTTAATTATCTTTCCTAAGTTTACTTTAAAAAATAATTAAAGTGATCTAATTAATTATTGACTTTAAGTGAAAGTGAAATTAGGGTTTTCGGTTTACCTAAAGTTATATAAGAAATGTCAATTGGTTGAGAGGACACACACACACTTGTATTCCGACAGAGACATGATACAGACAAGGAGAAAGTCAGACAGGGGATTTAGCTGGGAAGACGAAGGAACGAGAACAAGATCACCCATCTACCAGGCAGGACAAGGCCCGCACAGTCGACAGGCGACAATTGTAGAGGGAGCCGTACAAAACCGTATGGATTCCGTACGGCTGATGTACGTACCGTACGGAATTTGTACAATCGTACGACTGTATGGATAAGCACGTTTGGGGCCGTACAGTTGAGCTGTATACTCTTGCAGGAGGGTGCTGAGGTTTAGCTGGGGGTATGACCAGTGATTCTGCCGTGTAACTGCATCCGCCAGGTTTGGGTGAATTTCCAGTGTTGTAAATGTTAGTTTTTCAACATTAAGCTAGCATTATGTTAGGATCTTTACTGAGAGAATAACAAGTACAGCAATCAAACACAAGAGATAATGAACACAATGGTTTTGATCGGGGAAACCATAAATGGAGAAAACCCCGCAACTTCCTCAAAGATAGAATCAGCACAAGATGTAAAACTCCAAAACAGTAAGATGCACTCCCGACAGCAGCAGTCTTCTTCTTGTCTAGTCTTAGTGTATTTCCTTCCTCACTAATGCGCCACACTTGAGTGAGTGAGTGATGTGTGTGTTAAATAGAGAGACTCACTCTCTATTTATATTCTTTCGTTCACTTGAAGTGCACACAATCATGTCGGCCTCACTTTACAATTACTTACTAGAGCCGACATCTCTATGAGTGTCTAATAACCCTAGTGCCCCAAAACTGTGGGGACTTTAACAATGACATGACATGACTTATTTACATTATTGATCCTCCTGATCAGAACATCGGGGCAAGACAACATGACTCAAATACATGATAGAAACATCCCGGAATAAACATCGGGTTACAATACATAAGATACATAGATGAATACATTCCAAAGTTACAAATACATCAACACTCCCTCTTAACTAGGAAGGTATTCTTCCGACACAATTTTCAGCACTGGTCTTCTTCTCTGTATCAACTAGATCATCTCGCCATCTTCATCTTCAAGTCATCTTCATCTTCAAGTCCTCTTTTATCTGGATCTGGATCATCTCTCGATCTGGATCATCGTCACTGGATCATACTCGATCTGGAACATCGTCACTGGATCATACTCGATTTGGAACATCACTGGATCTGGATCATCACTCGATCTTGATCATCACTACTGGATCTGGATCATCATCACTGGATTGGATCTGGATCATCACTGCTGGATCTGGATCATCACTCGATCTGGATCATCACTCGATCTGGATCATCACTACAAGATCTGGATCATAGCTCGATCTGGATCTCATCTGGTCATCATCATGTGTGTACTATCTCATCATAGGAAGTTCTATAGAGCCATCATTCTTTCATGCTGGTTGTAGGCCTAGCCATCAGGTAGGTCTTCACCCAGCACTTATATCTGACCTACTTGTCAGAACGGCATGCCCAACACTTACATCTGACCTACTCGTCAGAAAGGCACGCCCAGCACTCACATCTGACCATGTAGTAAACTACAATCACATTAGAAAGGCCCAACACTCACATTCACCAGCATGGTAGGCACATCTACTACCATCTGTGAAATGGCTTCAGCACTTACATCTGACCTACTCGTCAGAAAGGCCTACTTCCATCCAGGCGGGAACACATCCTGCTCACAATGATGAAAGATTTCCATACTTTCACCCAGGCTGGAATCGCATCCGGCTCACAATGATGGAAGACTTCTATCCAGGCGGGAACACATCCTACTCACAATGATGAAAGATTTTCATACTTTCATCCAGGCTGGAATCGCATCCGGATCACAATGATAGAAGATTTCTGCACTTACATCTGACCTACTCGTCAGAAGGGCATGCACTCACATCTAACCTGGTAGGAACTGAATCCTACACCCTCGTCAGAATGGCCCCCAGTCCCAGACTGAGCTACCTGGTAACTGACCAGGTGCCTCCACTCTCCCGGAGAGTGGCAGTTGCCCTTACATCTGTCCTACTCGACAGAATGGCCAGCACTCACATCTGACATGGGAGGAACCTAATCCTTTCGCCATGAACAGAATGGCTCTGCCCTTACATCTGATCTGCTTGTCAGAATGGCGGTAGCCCTTACATCTGTCCTACTCGACAGAATGGCCAGCGCTCACATCTGACATGGGAGGAACCAATCCTCTCACCATGATAGAATGGTTCAACCCTTACATCTGACCTCCTCGTCAGAATGGCTTTGGGACTCATCACTTTCCCTTGGAGGAAACCTCGATCTAGAGCACACCAAGCTTCTCTCTGAAGTACTCGAACTTCACTCTGGCTAATGGCTTCGTCAACACATCAGCTATCTGTTCTTCCGTTGCAACATACTGGAGCTTCACTGCGCCTCTCTGCACCATATCCCTGATATAGTGATACTTGATCTCAATATGCTTCGACTTGTCATGGAACACTGGATTCTCTGACAACTTCACGCAACTCTGGTTGCCACAATGTATACAAGTAGCATCCAACTGGAGATCAAATATATCAGACAGTAGCTTCCGTAGCCATACTGCCTCACAACTAGCTGAACAAGCTGCGACATACTCTGCTTCAGCTGTACTCAGTGCCACACAGGATTGCTTCCTGCTAAACCAAGAGATCACACCTGATCCCATACTAAAGCAACATCTTGAAGTACTCTTCCTGTCGATGGCACTGCCTGCCCAATCTGAATCAACATAACCTTCTAGGTTAATCTTTTGATTCGCATTGTACTTGAGCCCATAATCAATTGTACCCTTCAGGTACCTCAGAATATGCTTTGCAGCAGTCAAGTGAACACTCCTCGGATCTGTCAAGTACTGGCTCAAGGTGTTTACAGCAAAGCAAATGTCTGGTCTCGTGTTCGTCAGGTACATCGATGACCCAATCATCTGACGATACATCGTAGCATCAACCGATTCTGAT
>LPNX010167560.1:444800-470315 GCA_001517045.1 Pseudotsuga menziesii | reverse complement strand
ATGTCGGATCTGAAACTTGAGCTGAAATCCTGCAGAGCTGGTTCAGGAGCAAACTAGGGTTTTGCTTTTCCGGAGTTCTGTCCACCCAAATGCCTTGAAATGTGTCCCTAACTTCGATTTTGGGGAGGAGATCAATCCAGGCTTGGGCTCATTGAAAAATTCCTCTTCTGTAAAAAGCCCTAATTTTCGACCCAAGTGACAGGTCCAAAACTGAAAAACCTCAGAATTGGATTCTGTTGCGACAGAAAGATGCGCCCTAAGGAGGAGAGTTGTTCCACCTTACCTTTACTGAAAATCTGTGGAGGAAGGTCCACAAAATAGGAAGCCCTAGTTCCCGCAATTGCACAGTGTCTTCTTCTCAGGTTAGCTCTGATACCATGTTAGTTTTTCAACATTAAGCTAGCATTATGTTAGGATCTTTATTGAGAGAATAACAAGTACAACAATCAAACACAAGAGATAATGAACACAATGGTTTTGATCGGGGAAACCATAAATGGAGAAAACCCCGCAACTTCCTCAAAGATAGAATCAGTACAAGATGTAAAACCCCAAAACAATAAGATGCACTCCCGACAGCAGTAGTCTTCTTCTTGTCTAGTCCCAGTGTATTTCCTTCCTCACTAATGCGCCACACTTGAGTGAGTGAGTGATGTGTGTGTTAAATAGAGAGACTCACTCTCTATTTATATTCTTTCGTTCACTTGAAGTGCACTCAATCATGTCGGCCTCACTTTACAATTACTTACTAGAGCCGACATCTCTATGAGTGTCTAATAACCCTAGTGCCCCAAAACTGTGGGGACTTTAACAATGACTTGACATGACTTGTTTACATTATTGATCCTCCCGATCGGAACATCGGGGCAAGACAACATGACTCAAATACATGATAGAAACATCCCGGAATAAACATCGGGTTACAATACATAAGATACATAGATGAATACATTCCGAAGTTACAAATACATCAACAGTAAAAGTTCCATATTTTCTCAGAGTAAAATCTATATCTGACTGCGGCACCAGTTTTCCCATCTTGGGTTTTTCCGGGGGTTTCCATACCCAAAATAATAGTGTCAATATTGTGATGTGATCTTGTGATTTATTTCTCAGTTTTATATTCCCCTGCATGCTGTAAAAGATATTCATGTGTAGTTATCACTAGAGATTTTTGAATGCATTGTTTAGCCCTAGTTGAATATTAAAGGAAAATTTACATGGTATTAGAGCTATGGTGAGCTAAAGCTGAGAGATTTACAGCAACAGTGATAGATCAGGGATAGATCTATTTGAAGACACAAGCCTAGATTGCAGATCTAGGGTTTAACAGGTATACTTCAGGATGGGCGTGTAGTTGAGAGTTGAGGATAGAGTCCAGGGTGCTCATAAATTTCCTACATGGAAAGAAAGCATCACAAGGATCTTGGACGTCAGTGATGCAGAGGAGCACATTGACTCCACAAAAGTTGCACCCACAGATCTGATAGATCTGATAGCCTGGAAGAAGATTGATTTCAGAGCCATGTTGATTATCATGGATGGAGTGAAGGACCATATAGTCCCTCACCTTTCTGGTAAGAAGACCGCAGCAGAGATGTGGACGGCTTTGGAGAGTCTGTACCAAAGCAAGAACGAGAACCAGAAGATGGTGCTGCAAGAGAGGATGCGCAACACCAAGATGGCCAAGGGAGAAGAAGTGGTGCCTTATCTCATGAGGATCACCAAGATCAGGGATGAGATTGGAGTTGTCGGCTCTAAGACAGTGGATGAGGAGCTAGTTCGGATAGCCCTCAATGGCTTCTCTCAGCCATGGGACTCCTTTGTCAAAGGTGTTGTGGCAAGGGAGAAGCTCCCTGATTGGCAGAGACTATGGGATGACTTTGTGCAGGAGGAGACCTGCATGGGTCAAGGATCAGGCTCATCCAGCAATGCCCCATAGATTGTGGATGAGGAGGCTCTAGCCCTTACAGGGAAGAGCAAGGGTAAGGCAAAGAGGAAGGAAGGCAAGAAGAACCTTGACGTGTCAAAGATCAAGTGTTTTATCTGCCACAAGTAGAGACACTTTGCCTCTCAGTCGCTAGACAGGAAAAAGAAGAGTAACACTCAGATGGCTGGATCTACAGAGGTGGATGAGTTCAGCAAGAACTTCGATGAGGAGTTTTGCTTGATATCTTGCATGGCAAGCACCACAGGGAGCAGCATATGGTATATCGATGGTGGAGCATCTAGTCACATGACTGGACAGAAGAGATTCTTTAAAGACTTGCAGGAGGGTGGAACAGGGATCCACGTTGAGCTGGGTGATGATGCATGGTATCAGGCGCAGGTTGTTGGCACTGTTTCATTTCAGAGGGAGTTTGGCAAACCCCTCAATTTTGTTGATGTGTTATATGTTCCAGGACTGACCAAGAACCTTATATCAGTCTCCACTCTGGAGGACAAGGGATATCAGGTTTCGGTGACCATAGAGTATATATTAGGCCCAAGGGGTTAGATAGAAGCTTGGATCGGGTGATTGGCAGGAGGAGCAGGAAAGTGTACAGACTACACTTTGAGCCTGCAAAGGTAGTCGGCAGCAACAACAATAGTTAGGGTGAGTTGTGGCATAGGAGGATGGCACACTTACACTATGGAGCACTGAGGCACTTGAGATAGGATGTCATTGGAGTTCCTCAGGTACAGAAGGAGAAGCATAACCACTGCAAGGGTTGTGCTTTGGGGAAGAACATCAGAAAACCTTTCTCATAGAGTGAGCACAAGTCTAAGGAGCCCTTGGACTTGGTGCATTCTGATGTATGCGGGCCTACGAGTGTCCATTCGTTCAGTGGTTACAGTTACTGCGTAACCTTCATTGATGACTATTCCAAGAAAACCTAGATCTATTTCCTAAAGTCCGAGTCAGAGGTCTTTGAGAGGTTTCGAGAGTTCAAGACTCTCATGGAGAACCAAATAGGAAAGAAGATTCGAATGTTGAGGACAAACAACGGGGGTGAGTACACCTCCAATGAGTTCATGGAGTATTGTTCGGGAGAGGGGATCAAGAAGGAGCACATAGTGCCCCATACCCCACAACAGAATGGAGTTGCAAAGCGGACTAACAGGACTATGGTAGGAGCAGCCAAGGCCATGCCATTTGATTAGGGATTACCACTATTCCTTTGGGTCGAGGCATACAGGACTGCAATGTACATTCAGAATAGGTGTTCCCACACAACTTTGGGGAGGAAGACATCCGAGGAGGTCTTCACAAGCACTCGAACAGATGTGAGTCACATTCGCATATTTGGTAGTGTCTGTTATTGTCATGTTCATGCTGACAATAGGAAGGAGATGGACCCTTTAGGAGAGAAGGGGTTACTTGTTGGTTATAGCAAGAATTTGAAGGCATATAGAGTTTACATTCCTGCTCGCAAGAGGATCATTGTGAGCAGGGATGTCTAGTTCGATGAGGACAGGGCCTTGCGGAGATCTATGGATTCACTAGCAGAGCAGTAGTCAGCACAGGATTCGGGTGTCAAGTTGCAGGAGCCATATGTACAGGTACATGTACAGACACAGGGCATAGGCTCTGGTTGTTAGAGGGAGTCAGGTGTACAAGATCCTGCTATCTTTAATGGGGGGGATGAGCTGCAGTAGGACACGAACATCCAGCAGCCGCAGCAGGCAGACACTAGGCCATGGCCTAACTGGTATAGGTCCATAGTACAGGATTCCAGGCAGGTGGATCCTCCACAGAGCTCCATGAGATGGAACAAACCTCCAGTGAGACTCAATTATATGGCACTAATGATAGAGTTGATTAACTATGAACCTTCCAGTTTTGAGGAGGCTGCACAATATGATGTGTGGCAGGAGGCCATGGTTGAGGAGTATGACTTAATCATGAAGAACTAGGCATGGGAGATTGTGTCGAGACCTAAAGGCAAGAAGGTGGTAGGATCCAGGTGGATGTACAGGGTGAAGGATGCAACAAACGGAAGTGTGGAAAAGTATAAGGCACGCTTCGTGGCAAAGGGGTTTTCACAGAAGGAGGGCATTGACTATGAGGAGACCTTTGCCCTGGTTTGCGAAGTATTCTTCCATTCGGACCATTATCTCTTTTGCAACAGAGATGGGTTAGCGAGTCCATCAGATGGACGTCAAAACTGCTGTCTTCAACGAAGTGATAGAGGAGGAAGTATATATTGAGCAGCCAGAGGGGTTTGATGTGGAGGATAGGGAGACACATGTATGCAGACTGCATCGAGCTCTTTATGGGCTCAAGCAGGCACATCGAGCATTGTACTCGAGGATAAACAACTATCTACGAGAGATGGGATTTCAGTGGAGCGAGGCTAACCACAACCTGTACTTCTTGACAAGTGAGGTGCCTCTCATAATAAAATCTATGTCTGACTGTTGCACCGGTTTTTCCATCTTGGGTTTTTTTGGGGGTTTCCATACCCAAAATAATAGTGTCAATATTGTGATGTGATGTTGTGATTTATTTCTTAGTTTTGTATTCCGTTGGATACTATAAAAGATATTTATGTGTGGTTATCAGTAGAGATTTTTGAATGCACTGTTTATCCCTAGTTGAATATTAAAGGAAAATTTACACAAAATCCATATAACTATAGGAAAAGAACAATGCCACCTCGCTTGATTCATATTGCTTTGGGTTGGTGCTTTGCCAAGCTCTGGAAAATTTATCGTAGGAGGTAAGTATGATCTCAAATCTGAAAATAAAAGATGTTCTGCTCTAAATAAATCAGAAATTGGTAAGTACAATGTTAGGCAGTAATTCTAGAAGCCTAATTTATGAATGTAGATGATACAATCAATAAAGAACTGACAAATAGGTGATAACCTCCCTTTGTTTTTGCAATAAAACTTGCAGAACAACATGTTAGCTTTTGGGTTACTTCTAAAACCATGCTTGGGGGTACTTGATGAGATTTAGTGTACATGGTGTATGTTATGCCCGAGGACAGCCTATGATGGATTTGTAGATGGGAGATGGTTTGTGATGGATTTGCACATTGGAGATGGCTTACTTAGTGGTTGCTTCTCTGTTGTAGGAAGCGCCACCTAGAGGGTCATACCAATACCGAAAACACATGGAAACGCTTACAAAATGGCATAAAAACGCTGTTAGCTATACCATACGATGTTTCTCGATTTGGAAATGCTGTATGGTACAGACAACGGTTCTTTGTACCGTTTCAGGCGAATTTGGCCACATTTCTAATGAGTTTTAGTTGAGATGTTGGGCTGCAGATGCTAATGTGAGGGCTATGCACCTTGTAATTAATGGCAATGTTGAATTCTTAAAGTAAAAGTGCCATTTTAAGAACTTTTACTTAAATTTTTAACATTACCATTAATTGTTTGAGGATGTTTGAGAGTATTTCTAACCTCATCAGACTTCATATGGAAAAAGCTGAATTTAGTATCCCATTTAGAATTCAACAGACTTAACAATTTTCAGGATTTCAGGGTTGGTAGGATTGTTGAATTTCCATGGGATTCTATCATGTTTGATGGTACAGGATTGGCATTAGTTAAGATCACCAAGCTATAGGATTTGTATCATGTAATCATCTATGACAATGAATAATAAATATAGACATGGGTTTCCTTTTAAAATGTTATGTGTATCATTCTTATTTTTTGCTTATTTTCTTAAAAGATATTGTGTTATAATATATATATATATATATATTGTATTTTTTATATACCACGTTTCCCTGACGTACCCATTTTGTGGGGGTCACAGTTCTAGACGTTCCTGTTTCAGAAACTCGGAAACCTTCCACGTTTCATGTAACTTAGGGTTGCTTGATCTCAATTGGCTGCTTGCTTGGTTTTCTTCCCTTGGGCGTTGGAGTTCTTTTGACAACTTGGGTGATGTCCTTCATGGTGGCTGCATGGAGAATTCCCTACTTAATAGTAGTACCTTTTTTCATCTTAGAAGAGGGCATCGAGCCCTAGATACCACAAGGTAGCTTTAATTCCTATATGGAGGCTTGGAGTTGGCTTGATGATGCTTGGGTTGCAACAGTGTTCGTGTAGGGGGAGTGGACCTAGTGAAGTAAATTGCTTAGGAGGATTGATGGAGCCTTTATAGCCTTGTAGGAGGAGGATTGAACACACCTCGTGGATTGCCCTTGTGTTTGGAGCCTTGCTTGTTGACGACATCACCTTGGAGTGTAGAGCTCCATAATCCATGTGTCATCCTACATGTGTTATTGTAGGTTGCTTGTAAGGGCATTGGTCCACATATGTTTTGTTGGTCTCTTTTCCTCTCATATATTTAGAGGAGGCAGAGAGTCCTTCATTCACTCATCATTCTTGTTCATTCATGTGAAGAGATGTGACTAGAGGAGCACACTTGTCTTCCTCTTTCTCTTGGATTTTCACTCATCATTCTCTCTCTTTTTTGGAGTAGCTAGGGTTTCTTGATCTTGTTGGAGCATCTTGAATACTAGGGTTAGGGTTTCATCTTTCATGCCTTGGAGATTTGGGTTTTGAGATGAAACCCTAGGTTGTTCTTGGAGAAGAGAAGAAAAAGAGGAGTGTCTTGTTATCTATTAATATTGTTTTATATTATTTATATTAATATTAATATCGTTTTATATTATTAAAGTATATATATATATTCTTGTTATATTAATTATATATTATAATTTAATTTTGTTACATTATATTAATTTGTAATGTTTGTTATAAAATATTTATTTAAAATATATATATATATATGGATGAACTTAATGTCGAACCTCATTTCAAACTTTATCCGAAAAGTTGAACTCGAACCCGAATTTCATGGTTGTCGAACTTGACTTTGAACTCGAACCATGTGACGTAGGCGATGAGTGAGGATTCATCCTCCCTGCCATGGTCCTCTCTCCTCAACCTAGTAGACAATGACAACAAAATCTTCTGCAATCCCTGCAGAACCTCTAACCCAATCTTACAGAGAAACGTTCGTAACTCATCCATCATGTCGCCAAATCTATCCCACCAAATTCCTCCTCAGAGCGAAATCGACTCTGATATCAATGTTCACTTTAATACCCTTATACAGTTCTTGATTAGCAATAACTATTAATGTGTTCTTTAGTTAACTATTGAACATTAATTATTGAAAATACAATTGCATAAGTAACCATAAATGAACAACGAAACAACAAACTGCAACCACACAAAATAGACACAAGGATTTACCCTGGAAACCCCAACTGGGGAAAACCAACAAATGTTTGTCTTCTTATTGTAGGAGTTGATTACAACAACACAACAATAGTCCTCCAGATAAACCCTTTGGATCTGGACCAAACCACACAAGAAAACACTCCAAATCCTCTCTGCAAACTAGATAGACAAACTCTAGATCCACCCTGGATTCAATAGACAGCAGAAAAGTGACACTCCCTGAAGAACTTGTAATCTCAAATTGAGATATTGAGTGCTCACTACAAGAGAAAAACCTTCTCTTGCAACTGTGATCACTCACTCTCAATGTATCTCACACTACCTATGACAACCCTCCATAGACTCTTTTATAAATTCACTTCATGTCAATACCATGGGGCACCCAATACCATGGGCCCTCCAATACCATGGGGCGCCCAATACCATGGGCCCTCCAATACCATGGGCAAAGTATTATAAAACTCACTTTAACAAAAAGAGTTACAATTTGAGGATACTTCCATGTGCTAGACACAAGCCAAAGTAGAAGCACCTATCCTCACTACAAACTTCAACAATTTTTTTGTGTAGTCTGTCACCCGTCTTTCAATAGTGGTGATTTTGATCAGAGATTCCTGAGATGAGATCTATGGCTTCACCATAGATCATTGGTTAGAGGTCTTTGAACTTGGTCGGATGGTCCATGTGCTTTCATGTGCCTAGTCAAAGGTGGCCCGATCCTCTAGTGATGTGATATCTCTTAACTCTCATTTACCCTTGGCATGTTTTATGGCATGATGGTATGCTAGCATAAGATTTTACATGTATGCTTCTATAATGACTCTTATACTTAAACTATTGCTTGTCTTTAGTCTAACCTTGGTGTTATTTTTTTGCTTAATAAGTGTGTCATTATGATGTCAATTTGTACCCTGGTAAACTAAGTCGTGATTTCATCCACTTCATGACTTTTCACCTAGCCATATTTCATTTCATTAACCAATTCACTCATCCCCTTCATTTTCTCTTTAGTGAATGATCTGTTATTACTAATAACATAGGGTCTCATTGCTATTCCAATGTATGAATGCCTCAAAACCAAAGCTAAAAGAGTCTCATACTCTCAGAAAAAGGAAGTTGTCGATGAATTATATGCAAAGGAAAATATAGTGGCAGATACTTCCCATCACAAAAGCCAAGTTCCCTTGTCTGAGGTTATCAAAGTCACATCTATAGAAAAAGGGACTAAGCCAATGAAAGGGATAAATGAAATGTAAATGTGAAATGCAAATGAAATCTCTAAGGAGAAGTAAAGAAAAATGAGAAATGGATCAAAACATGAAGGCGCAATAATGGATGACCCATGACAACACTTCCTAGGCACACATATCGAAGAGTCATCTAGAAATCCTAACTCCTGAAAGTTAAGGATAAACCAATCTTTCCAATGTTGATATGATGATTAATTCACAAAGACCCCCTTTCTTCCCAATGTACGTAATTCTCTTCATATACCTTCACTTGCCTAGGTAAGTTGAGCTAGGCATATTGACTTATGAATTTGACATGTAAAAGGGTTCTAAGGGTTACACCAATGTTAGACTTGCAGATAGAAGTTATTAATCATTTAGTTATTAGAAAAAGTGTATCTGTAATGTATATCTTGTGTCTTATTATCATGTTGGACTAACATTGCCTAAGTTTTGATGATGATTTACTGTATATCCACTAGTGTAATGTTTTGTTACTGGTTAGTAGGGAATTGATTGAGGACTAATGATACGTGGAGTGAAAGAATACATTAATATAGTATTATTCAGTCATCAGTAGACATAAGAGGGCCACTGGAGCAAGTAATAGTTGACATGTGGAACATACGTGCCATATATCAAGTTGCATGCGATATGCATCACTTAAGTTGCATGCATGCAAGGAAGTGCATGTTACATGCGACATGCGTCAATCAGGTCACATGCATGCAAAAAGGAAAAGCGTGCAACCTCAACGTTATAAAAGAAAGGTAAGTTGAACCAAAAAAGGTCCATTATTATTATTTACTTGGAATTGGTTTTGAGAGCTTAGCAACAACAATGGGTTGGGGTTGAGGGCGTGAATCCCTAGCTAGCAAGTGTTTTCAGCAGCGAAACTTATCTGCGCTTATCACTTTGGAGATAGAATACCCAGGTGTATCCTTGCATTCACAGATTTTCACTATCATTGGAGCAACAACATACCCAGGCACAAGAGTTCATATTTCAAAGATCCAACAACAATATAAAGAAAATGTGTCTCACTGGGCAACAATTCGCTATAAGCTGAGAGTCCTCCTGTCTTCCGCATGTCTCTTCCATTCTCTTCGGAAGAATCATATTATCATACCTGGTGATTTCAGAGACCTCTCTCGTACATTAAAGAAGATACAAGCAAAATCGTATGGGATAGAGGGCGCCGCTATTTTGAAGAATCAATTTGCTGGTGACCTAAACTGACTCAGAAGTTTTGCATGTGCACTCCATACTCTTCACAAGACCCCCATTATATAATCTGGGAAGTTCTGGTACACCATTTAGAGTATTAAAGCAACCATAGAAGATCATCATTTGGAGAGGGTGTATTCCTTTTTTGCCTGGGCGAATTATTTGGAGAAGGCCTCACGTTTTTGAGCTATAGTGGATGCATGGCATGCACGTCTTTTATGTATTGATCAACTATCCCAACTATGATTATTGAATAGAAGCAAAATATCAGTTTGGGATATTATAGTGGTATTAGATCATGTTCCTCGCCAGCTGTGGGCTTGAACATGAAGACAATGAGAAGGATCTTGACTGAAAATTTGTAGAGGTTAGCAACACTGTAACACTTGCCTCGATATCAAGAATATCTAGCCTTGGGTGATGAGGTATGTGCAACATTGTCCTTTCAAGACTATTACACCATCAAGTTCAGGAGCCAACCCAAGGATTTGGATGAGGGCCTCCTTACAAACATAGTTGGAGGAGTGGAGAAAAGTGGGCATGAAGTACAGGTTGATGGTGAGCTTGATTTGGAGTTAACAGTACATGATGAGGATGTGCATGAGGAGGTAGCATTAGAGCCATCCTGTGACTCTAGCGACACCAGCACATTCGATAGTCAGATTGTGGACATGTCATGTGATGAGTTGGAGTTGGCACACTCTTCATCACCTATAGCAGAAGTCCAGCCAATTATGACAGGTAAGATACATGAGGTGCAGAGCAGTGAGTACAATAGTCGAGATAGTGTGCAACCGCACATGGAGGTTCGGAAGAATTTTTACAAGCATGAGACATAGCTCTTAGATGATAGTCACCGAAAGAAGATTGAACGTTTTAAAGAAAGCATTCTAGCAATGAAAGAGATGACCAAGATACTCTGGGACACTATATTACAACGAGATGTTGAGCTTATAGTTCTTCAAGTTGTATGTACCGAGTCAGCGTCGAGGCTTTCCAGTATTGAAGAACAATTAGATTTCTTGATGGGGCAATAGAAGAAACAAACTATTGAATTTCGGAGTAGTCCTCTTTAGGAGTACATAGACAAGGATTGCAGTACCTTGGGTCTACATTCGCATAATGGAGGATGGTTTTTACAGGTTGGCCAAGACCCAGAGATTGGTCAGCAATATAAGAGCATTCCAGTTGAAATTAGAAGGGCAAAGTGTCAGCTTGGTAGGATTATTCCTTGTGATGGTGCTTACGGACAAGGTCCTTTTTAGGAGTTGGATTGTAGAGAGATTAAGAGTTGGTTTCATATTGAGTGGGCGATTCTTGGGAAGACATTCCTAGCCAGGGGTATAGTCTCGTAGGAGCCTTTGGATATTAGGGATGAAAGATGCACAAGTTTGCATTGGGATCCAGGTGGAAGCACTTATGAGGGATGTTTAAGTATTTACTGACTGGTTTACTTGGGAGTCTACAAGATGCTCCTTGGGTCGATACTACACATGATAGCAGTGAATTTAGTAGGACCTCCATTGCTCTCAGATTGATTTGGGACCCTGGGATTACAGTGACTGTCGGTTTAGTGATTGTTAGAGGATGCTTTCAGGAGTATTATCACGAATCTTGTAGTTTCCCCGTAGAGTGATCCTCTATAGGATGGCAGAGGGGAAAGGCAACCAAAGTCGTGACCTACGAATATCTCAACTCCCAAATGATGGGATGGTTGTCACGCAGGTTGAGATATCCTTCGCTTTATGCCACTAAAAGCCCAAGAGACAAAGGGGGAGACCTAGACCTATCCTAGAAGGAAAGACCTAAATCTAAATCACCAGATCAAGCTAAAAACATAGAATACGTAAGGTGAAAGCTAGAAACCCTAGATTTAAGGATAAAGCCACAATTTAAGGAATACTTGAGTAGAGGGTGGTTATAGATGTTTGAATTTTGAAATGCTACTCAAGTCAAATTACTTTGTGACTTATGGATTTTATTACCATATCTAGAATTTGTGTGTTAATTCAAATGCTTATACTGAAACCCTGAGGGGATTTGAATGTAAAATTAGGGGAATACCAAAGGTAGGGTTTGATTAGTAAATTAGGGCTTTTAACACACTAAGTTTATTGCTTGGATGAGAGATATGACAATGTTCAAAATCCAAACAAAACCAGAAACACATAAAACTCATAAAATCGTTGACAAGACAAGGAGGGCAATTTTCCTAGGGGATCTGTGCCACAGAAGGATGGAAAAATGGAGTCGAAGAGTGATGTCTAGGAGGGAGTTTGGGTTTTGAATGATGGCCGTCAAAACCCAAATCGCCAAATTTTGAATTTCCAAGTGAAACATGCCCTGGTGAATTTTCCTACATACTACAAAGGGTTTTTCAGTAAAATTTGTTGATGGACAATGCATGAAAAATAAAACAGAGAGAATTTAGCCGAGATACTCACCTGGAATTTGTAGATGCCTTCCTAGATGATGAGGATTGTCTCCTCATAGATCAAATGGGTAATATGGACAAGTCCTTGCTTGTATTGCTTTGCTCAATGACCCAGGGCATCCTCTCTACCTGCCACACAAAGGGAAAACCAGTAAGTATGACAAGCAAGATCGAGATCTGCAAAAATAAAAGTAACTAACAGAGAAATGAAGTCATAAAGAAGTAATCACTCCCTGTTCAGATCAATCCAAAGCAAGACGTCAGAGTGAATCCCCCCACCAATGCACCTTCTCCTCCAATCGCCTTCTACACCTGTAGAACGAATTGGATACAAAAGGTACAAGAAACTATGGCACGATATCCTCAGTGCAAGATAGAAACAGTTTCAATTATCATCACATTCATTCATCTACAAAAGAACAAGTGTTAGATCCTAGAAAAATCTCTTTATGAAGAAGTTCCAATGCTAGAGCTTACGGTTTACAATGGGGAGGGTCTCTTCTTTATATAGATTTTGAGAGACGCAAACCCTAACTTACTTTTTCATCCAATGGTTGAGATTAGAACATCATCAACGATGGAGATCACTTTTACCCGAAACTATGGCACGATATCCTCAGTGCAAGATAGAAATAGTTTCAATTATCATCACATTCATTCATCCACATAAGAACAAGTGTTAGATCCTAGAAAAATCTCTTTATGAAGAAGTTCCAATGCTAGAGCTCATGGTTTACAATGGGGAGGGTATCTTCTTTATATAGATTTTGAGAGACGCAAACCCTAACTTACTTTTTCATCCAACGGTTGAGATTAGAACATCATCAACGGTGGAGATCACTTTTACATGGATCGATACATGGATCAACTTGACTAGATCAAGGGGGCGCACTTTTTTGCCCAGTGACACCTTCTCGAAGTCAAAATACATCATAACATAAGATATAACATGATAATACATCAAGAGGGTCACCTTAGGGGCTCAATTCTCCCTAAGTCCCAATACAACATCATAACATAGGATATATCAATATAATACATCATATCACCAAGGTGAGGGGCACCCCATGAGGGACATCCTCCCTAGGAGAGCGAAATAAATAATCCCAGACATAAAACTGTTTGAAACTGATGTGGAAGTGTCTGAAGAGCCATAATAAATCATCTAGAGAAATTCCTTTGCCATTTCCTTGACCACACAAGCCAAATCAATTTCTTCAGTGATTTTGTAGTTCATTTTTTAGTGGTACATCCTCTAAAAATCATAAAAGTCATCATATCTTCTTTCAGACTGACAATTGGGGCAAACTGACTGCACATAAGTGTCTGGAGACATAGTAGAATGGTACAGGTGACTACTAATACCCTCAGAGCACTGTGGCGCCCTAGGAGAACCATAATAACTGCAATTTGTAATAAAAAATATGACCTGACCAATAATAAAGTGATAATAATCACTGATCATGCAATTTGGGGCCAAGCTCTAAAAACTGAAACCGTAGTATTGGTCCTGGGCATGTCTAGAGCAAATATAAGCACTGTCAAATTTTTAGTCACTACCTTGGGAACCTTGTTTGACTTGGTCAACTGGGTTGACTAGGTCAAAATATCCAAACTGAAGGTGAGATGTTGAACTAAGCTGAACCTGCATGCATCCAAGGTAAGAACTGCTCTAAGAGGTATATTAAAACCCAACTTAAATTATGCCATTCAGAATCATAGTGACAATAACAACCAATAAGATATACCTGTGTCTTTGAGTAATCATTGAATCTTATGGAAGTCCCTTGTATATGCCATACTTACAAAGTTTAAACAATTTGCTAGTGCTGGGTGAGGATGGAAAACAAGGCTAAAGTAAAGGGGTGATGACCTCTAGTTGTTTTTGACCATGTGATCTGTTTGAATGATGACAAGTACACACAACTGTAATGACATATGCATGACATATAGCAATATGGGATGGTGGTGTCTCACAAATGGATAAAGTACTTGGGCTTGTTTCCTTTAGGCTCTAACAAGTTTTACATTTAAAAGATTTAACATTTTGCAACAGTAGTCAACCTCCAAAGGCAAATTCCCTGGAAAGCCTTCTGGGCTTCCAAAAAATGACAAAGGCATAACCTTGACATGTTAGCCTCACCTTGTTGCCCTATAGGGGCAAATGAGCCGAACATTATACAATGAATGAGTGCTCATCCTTTGACCATTGGATTTTCAAAAAACATATAACTTTAACACAAGATAATAACCAACCTCCAAAGGCAGGTGCCCTGGAAACCTTCTTGGCTCCAGAAAATGACTAAGGCTTAGCCTTGTTGCCAGCGAGCGTCCATAACCCCGATGGGCTTTCCTCACCCTGTTTCCCTTGTGGGGGAAAATGAGCCTTACATCATACAATGGATGAGTGCTCATCCTTTGGCCATTGACTAATTTATAACATTTATACTTTTGCATCATTTAGATGCATCATTTATGCGTTTCGATGCTTTCATGTCTAAAGACACTGTTGGGTGGAGCACTTGTTTTGAGAACTAAAGGAAAACCATATGGTGAACTTGGCCACACTGACCAAGCCACATACTTCATAGCTAGAGACACAGACAAACATGGAGTCTTTTATGCATAGGTGTCAAGATGGGGAAAAGGATCTTCAATCTCACAGGTCTCAATTAGACATAGGTCATGGGAAAAAATCAATTATGGATGAGACCTAGATGGATGGGGACAAGTGATGCATAGCAGTAAGGTCTAAAAATTATGTAAAGCATGGCATAAGCAATAGTCTTCAAAATCAAATTCTTTAATTATTCTCAAGACAAGTTTAAGCATGAGTACAATATGTAACATAAGCATAGGTCACCATAATCATCATAACATGACAAGTCAAAGGTGTTAGTATACATCAAAGAGCAAAATCCTACCAAGGAACCATATACCTGATCTCAGTATTATTCAGTCATCAGTAGACATAAGAGGGCCATTAAAGCAAGTAATAGTTGACATGCAGGATATACCGGTCAATATATCAAACTACATGCGACATGCGTCACTTAAGTTGCATGCAGCATGCGTCAATTAGGTCACAACCATGCAAAACGGAAAAGCATGCAACCTCAACGTTTTAAAAGAAAGGTAAGTCGAACCAAAAAGGGTCCATTATTATTATTTACTTGGAATTGGTTTCGAGAGCTCAGTAGTAGCAACGAGTTGGGGTTGAGAGTGTGAGTCCCTAGCTAGCAAGTGTTTTTGGCAACAAAACTTATCTGCCCTATTCACTTTGGAGATAGACCATTCGTGTCTATCCTTGCGCTTCAGAGATTTTCACTATCATTGGAGCAGTAGCATCCCCAGGCACAACAGTTCATATTTCAGAGATCCAACAACAACATAAAGAAAACGTGTCTCATTGGGCAACAGTTCGCTATAAGGTTGAGAGCCCTCCTTTCTTCCCCATGTCTCTTCCATTTTCTTTGGAAGGGTCATATTATCATACCTGGTGATTTCAAAGACCTCTCTTATACATTTAAAGAATATTCAAGTAAAATCGTTTGGGATAGAGGGCGCCCCCTATTTTGAAGAATCAATTCACTGGTAACCTAAAGAGACTCATAAGTTTTGCATGAGCACCCCATACTCTTCAATAGACCACCATTATACTATCTAGGAAGTTCCAGTTAGTGTTATCAAAACCGGTCCGGTTTAGGCAAGACCTGTCAGTTCAAGCGGTTTACAGTGTTTGTCGGTTCGGTTAGGGCCTTGAACCGTTTGGGCCGCAAATTGATCACGAATTGCAACTGAACCATTTGGGCCGCAAATTGATCACGAACTGCAACTGAACCGGTCTGGTCCATACAGAAATGACCCAAAATCGCCGAACCAACTGGTTTTGACCGATTTTGTATGGAACCGGTCCGGTCCATATAGCGCCGTACGGGAGCGACCACGGACCCACAAAACTCAATTTTTTTTTAAAGAAAACATAAATTCCCAAATCTAAAGGATGTATTTTAGTTCAGAACTTCAATGCTGTATTGCACTCGGTGCTATTTTGGTTATTTGCACCTGTACTTGCTATATATATGAGAAACTTTGCATATTTGTGTATTAATAGTTTGGATTCATATGTATGCACTTGAATATATATGTTTTTTTACAAAATATGAATATTTTATGTATTTTTAGTCGTCTAGTTTTTTTCCCCTTTTTTTCCGGTTACGGTTCGGTTCACATTTTGGGCTTTGCGGGTTCGATGACCGGTCCGGTTCTGATAACATTGGTTCCGCTACAACCATAGAAGATCATCATTCAGAGAGGGCATATTCCTTTTTTGCATGGGTGAATTATCTGGAGGGGGCCTCACATTTTTGAGCTATAGTGAATGCATGGCATGCATGTCCTTTATGTACTGATCAACCATCCCAGCTATGATTATTGAATAGAAGCAAAATATCAATTTGGGATATTAGTATATTACAATGGTATTAGAGCATGTTCCTCACCAGCTGTAGGCTTGAACATGAAGACAATGAGAAGGGTCTTGACAGAAAATTTGCAGACGTTAGCAACATTGCAACACTTGCCTTGATATCTGGAGTATCTAGCCTTGGGTGATGAGGTATGTTCAGCATTGTCCTTTCAAGAGAGAGTCCCTAGGATAAGGATTTAACATCTTTATTATTATTTTATTGTACAAGAAGTTGAGTCCTCCTATAAAAGGAACTCAATTCTCATTTGTCATTTGTTGTTGAGTATTGGAGATAAATACTACCACACTTTTGCATCAAAGGATCTTTGTTTATTGGTGTTTATTCTCATGGAGTATCACTTGATGGATCACATATTGAGATAATTTAATTTATTTTTCCATTGGCAAAGTTATTTCCCAGTTCACTTCAAAGGGTAGTCTTACTTAAGTGAAATTTTAGATTTTACATGTTTGTTTTGTTGTTTGTCTTGTGGCCTAGCAATCTTAGGAGCAACTTCAAATCAAGGAGCATAAGCTAGGACACAAGCTAGGATCTAGGTTGGAGGAGTGAATTTAAATACCGCCCTCCCTTGGTGGGAATTAATAGGTGATCATAATAGTTTGGTAGGAATTTGGCTCTCTTTGTTGCAAGAAATCCCAACCAACCACTCACACTTCAAGGCTCAAGGAAAATGGATCCCAAGATCCCATTGGCCCAAGGTTGAAATGCACTAGTCCCTACTTCAATTTCTACAACCAAAACCAATCAAAATTCTTAAATTTAATTGCTTTCTTAGGGTAGATTTTTTTTTTGAAAAAAGCCAAAAAATATATTTTGAAAGTTTTTTTAGTCTATTTTTTTTTTGCATGGTTCACAGCTTTGGAAATTGTGGCCGGGGCTTGCTACATCCATAGTAACAATTCTAGGGCCCAAAGGGGCCTCGCCCTATCGGCTCCAGTTTTGGGAGCCTAACCCCGAAGGACCCAGAGAGTTGGATTCGTGAGAATTGAATTTCCGAGCTGAATATCAGCGGTCTTTGGACTCGGACTCCAATCAACTGAGCTACCCCTCGGGGCTAATTCTTGTTAGTTCTTAGGACTAGATTGATGGTTTTAAATTTTTTGTAGCTTTCCTTAATTTTTTGCATTAGTTAGATGATAAAACAATCCAGAATCTTAATTATTAATCACTAATAGGTGTTCAACTACTTGCTGAAGTTTGTTATGAAGTTTTCTGGGCATGAAATCTGAAACCTAACCCAAGTTCCAACTTCCTAAGTAGTTTTAAGTGATCTAACTCATAAAACTTAATTACAGAATTTTATCTTATGCATTATCACGTAAATCTGGAAATTATTTTGAGTTGACATCACATCTAAACTTGGATTTCTCAGGTATACATTTCTGCAGTAAATATTGTATTAAATCCGAGTTTTTACCTCATTTATCTTACTGTTGTACTCACTGAAATTGATTAGGGCTCCAAGCATTTGATTTCTGAAATTTTATTTGGGGTTAATTAGTAATTTTGGTAAAGAAAATCACATGTTTATTGGCTCAAATGACTTTTATTTAATCTTGGAAATTATCGTTCAAATGTTTTGCTGAAAACTTTATGAACAACAAGTTATTTTAAGTGTTAATGCTGAAATGAATGATGATTTAATTTCATAGTTTCATTAAGCATTCACATTTCTTGATTTCTGGAAATATCCTATTGGTTTATGGTTTAAATTTCAAGTGTTTATTTTCATTATCATTTGCTATATAGGTTTCTGGAAATTTCTTTGTGCAAAACTGATTTACTTATATTTGCACATTGTTCTTGATAATACATATATACATGGATTATGGATGTTAAAAGCAAAGTCATTAGCATTAATTTCTAAACTTTGTGACAAAAAATAATTAAGATCTAAACACCATATTTGTTGAAGTGATTTTGATCACTTCCACAGTTGGGTTATTGTGATAAGTTTGGGTGACACCCTTTGCAGAGATCCTCTCTCCAAGAGGGCCTCATTCAAAGATAATCTCACAAGCTAATTAATACATAACTTTTATTTGTTGCTTCTATTAATAAATTGCACTTGTGGATATATTTACTATGATAGTAAACCTACTCATTTGAATTTCCCAGTTCTTTATGGTTTGTAGCACTTTCAATTACATAAGTTAATTATTAATGTCCATGGTTCATTTTATTTTACGTTTTGAGCTATTTTGTCTTCGAGTATTTGATCCATTGCTATCACACATCTTGAATGTTTACATGCTTAATGTGGGAAATCTAACTTACACACAATCCGCACAAACTAAACAAGTTAAGACTTCCTTTCCCTTAAATCTCTCCTGAAACTCAAATCAAATCATCCTATAGGGAATCCTCCCTTGGGCTTGAGAGCTGGCCTAAAATGTGGAAATATAGATACTTAGGTGACAGTTGTATTTTTTTTTCGAAGTTGCACTCTCTAGCACTAGTGGATTAGGTCTTTTCCACCTAGGTGCTAAATTGAGCTGTAACGCAGTCATAAATTCTTCAGGAGGCTGTAAAACCTCATAATTGAGGTGAAGTTGTTACCATACAGTTGTTGGATTTTATCAGTTGTGGAAGTTTCCTTGTAAGCTTTGATTAAGTTAAGGATAAGTTGATTTGAAGGAGAAAATCCCTATGCATATGTGAGTTGTTTACTTTCCACTTTCCAGCTATATATGTGCTTGTTGCTATGTGAAGAAGTTAAATTTTGCAATTAAATAAGTTGCTTGTTTAGTTGAGAATATAAGGACATAGTCACCTAGGGTTTGGAATTTTCACATTGTACCAGTTTCTTTGATTGGGAGGATGTGAGGAGTTTATGGGAGTAAGTAAACTGCTGGAAACAACTGTCGGGAACAGGACTGACAGTTAGAGAGGTTCAAAGGTAGTGCTTATTAGTTTTTTGGGAGTTTGGATGTTAAAGCTCAGAGATGGCATCAACTAACCTCAGGATTGAGGAAATATTGGAGAGTGCATCGAATTTCCTATCTTGGAAATTCAGGGTAACTCTCTTATTGGAAGAGAATGATCTATGGGATATTGTCAAGGATTCAGTGACTTCGTCGATATATCCACAGGTTTTGGTAGTTAACAAGAAGAAAGAAGTGAAAGCCAAGCAGATGATCATGGATGCTATAAAGGATCATTTGATCCCTTATATATTCGAGAAAAATACGAGATGTCTGATGCCTTAGTTAGCCTTTAGCTAAGTGAGAACATAAGCAAGATAAGATAAGATAATTTTATTAATGTCCAATGAATAACCACAAAAGTAGGTCATTGGGACTAAAATGATACAATTAGTATAAGTACAATGTGGGAGTGCAAATGCAACTCCTAGAAAAAGACACAACTATATCTACGTTAAACTCAATAAAAAAATAAAAGGAAAAAACATAAGCATTAAGACTGCCTCCAAAACATTTATAAATATTAAAACCATATCCAAGGCATGGTGGTGAAGAGTGAACATGAGGCCGATGAAGTCAAGAGCATCTGAATTTGATATTCGATGGCGATGGGGCGAACTAGGCATTGGCTCGCTATCGGAGTCCTCTAGAACTCCCTAGGTTTCCAACTATATGATCTTGGGGGGGATGCAGGAGCGAGGGATACTCCTAGAATCCGAGATGATATTGCATGACAGATTATATATTGCATAATATATTAGAGATGACCATATTAGATACAACTACCAATTACTTGATGAAGGTCATGTAGATTTGTGGTTAACTTTCAACATTTGGGGAGAAGGTTGAAGACAAAGAGCTAGTGAATTGAGCACTGAATGTACCCATATCAATGGGGATATTTGTCTAGGGTGTTTGTCCTTTATAGAATCTTCCCTCCTGAGAAAGACTATCGGATGATTGCATCCAAGAGGAGACTTAGATGGTGTTAAAGGCCCAACAAGTAAGTAGGTGACAACAACCATGCTCTCTTTGGTCAAACAAAGGACACAGGTAAAGGACCCAACAAGGGTAAGCTAAAGAGTGAGGATTCAACCTGACAACTAGGGAGGGACTTGAGTAAAACCAAGTGCTTCATACGTCATAAGCATGACTGTTATGTTGATTTTTCTTTAGTAGTTAGATGTTATTAACTTATCTATCACATGAACATAAACTGCATGTATATAAAGGATCATTGAAAGAAACACATTCACAGTAGACACAACTTTACCCTGGGAAAACCCTCTCACAGGAAAAACCCAACAAACTTCTCTAGATAAGATTCTTCAACAAGATAGAATGTCTAACCTAGTGCCTGGTACTAGTTACAGAATAATAATACAAGAAAGATACAAAATAACCTCTGAACCCGAAGAAGAGAGAGAAAGATAAAAACCCTAAAATTGTCTTCATAATGCTTCCTTGAACTCTTGACTAGGCTTCCTTGGATCTTTGCACTTGTTTGCTTGCTTCAACGAATTGTGTGTTGCAAAAGAGCCAACTTCACTTCTATTTATATTGGAAAAGTAACTTTTCCATAATGGGCCGACTTGTCTTCTTTAACTGGGTTATTTCCACTTTATTTCAGTGTTCCACCAAGATTTCGGGACGCGGGAGCGTGGGAGCGGGGAAACGCACATTGGGGACGTGTAGAGACACCCCAAAATTTTGGGGNGGGGGCGGGGGGGCGTTGGGGTCCTTAACATAGGGGGCCAGTGTCTAAAATTATATAAAAAAAAGAAGAATAATAAAAATATGAACCCCAACATATAAACATATCAATTCCTCATTCCATCACCATTTAGTATGACCATTTAGTGTAAAAGCCTAAAATTTAAGATGAACCATATTTTTGTAAGTAAATTTTTTTAAAAAATCGAGGGGGGTGGGTGCCTGTGGGAGCCCCCCATTTTTAGGAGGGGGCGTGTGGGAGCCCCCCATTTTTAGGAGGGGGCGTGTGGGAGCCCCCCAATCCGGGAAACTCCTAGACCTGTGTTTCCCCAAGTTTCACAAAAAGGGGGGCACTGGGAAATGTTTCCCATGGAGCCCCCCAGCCCCCGGGGCGTGGGAAGCGCAGGGGGTGAGCCCCCGACCCTGGGAGGCACGTCCCCGTGGAACACTGCTTGATTTGGGTCAACTTGACCATTTGACTGGCTCACTTTAACTAGGCTGACTTGTTCTAGGACTTGTTATTATTTTTTTTTGTGGAATATCTTCCAATGCTACCCAAAACATCAACACTCCCTCTTAGCGAGGAAGGTATTCTTTTGGTCACGATCTTCGAAACCGACTTTCTTCTTATTGACTTCTGGAATCTTCTACAGTCTGGGGAAGTTCTTTGTGAGCTTTCCATTCTCTGTGATGTTCTCCAAGGCTTGACCACTTTCAAAGTGGTTTCATTCTTCTTTTCTATCCCACTGTACCCCACTAGCCAATTGTATGCCTATTTGACCTCTCTAAGAGGTTTGACTTCTCCCCTACAGTCCTGACTATAACTCATTTGAGTATCTAATAGTCTGAGAGACCTTTAACTAGTATATGAGGTTCACTGATAGTCTTTGATTGCTCCCCAACAGTGTTGGCTATAACTTTGCTCATGTATGTGTGCATTCTGCATGAGCTATTAACAACCCCTAGCTGTCTGTACTACATCCCTTGGCTATTTAAGTTATCTACTGTGACTAACTGGCATTCTGAGTCAGGTATTTCTACATGACATAATAAAATCTATGTACTATTGAGTGGCTTATCTGTTGCATGGATTTTTTGAGCCATGTACCACTGCATAGCTAATGTGAGCCATATACCACTGTGTGAATATCTTGAGCCATATACTACTGTATGGCTAACTGGTGTTCAAGCCATGTACCACTGCATGAATGATGAGTTACCAATGGGGAGAACTCTTGAGCCATGTCCCACATGACTAACTGGTGGGGGGATTTATCTATTTGTTGCTGCCTACAGAGAAACATCAATACTCCCTCTCAACTAGAGGATTCATTCTGTACTATGAGAATCTTCTCATTTGTGGATATGTATTGGAGTCAATGTAGCAAATATCTCTGATTTCTCCCGATATTTCCGATTTCTCACAAGTTTTTCTTGTTGCCGATTTGTCCGATATTTTCATAAATCTTTAGGTCTATGTTTATTTTTGTCAATATTTCCCTATAATTTTCGATATTTTCTTCGATATTTCCGATAAGTTTCTTTCCAGGACCTTGGCAATATATTCCTTGACACAATATTTGCAACATTTATTGGAGTTGCATTGCTCCTTTCTGCACTGTCTTGGATATAATTGATTTGGAACCTTTTGAAGCCTTACTATTTTTCATCTTGTAATATTGGCTGCAATATGCTCTGCCTCTGCTATACTAAGTGCTCTTGACGACTACTCTCCTATGGATATCATAGATGATCTCAAATTGGAGCAACATCCTTGATGTGCTCTTTCTTGTCCACTGCACTAGTTAGAGTCCATATATCCTTGCAACTTTATTTCTTTGTTTGAGACATATTTGATTCCATATACAATTGTAGCATGTAGGTACCTTAACACATGCTTTGTTGTACATGTCTAAACTCTACCATGTATTGACTGCAAAGCATATATCAGGCCTAGTGCTAACCAGGTACATTTAGGATGTATTCAACTCCCTGTGAGATCCTCCAAATCTGAAGAAGAATCACAACTTTAGATTCGTTATTATATGTGTGGCCATGGACTTGCAATCCGTCATCCTCAATTTCTTCAGGATCTCCACTATGTATTTTCCTTGACTGAGGAAAATCTCATATGGTTTCTTCCACACTTCTAATCCCAAGAATCATGCCAAGATTCTCAAATACTGTGATCTATTCCTTCTGTATATGAGAAGCATGCTCCCTCTGCATCTGGACATCTTGCATTCTCTGTATTTGGATGTCTTGCACTAGAGTGACTTGCAGGCTTCTCTATTTTTGATCTTTTGTGTATCCATCTGTATCATCTCCTATAAATGGGTCTACTGATATGAGCCTCTTGCTCTCAAGGTTACTGGATACCACTCCATACTTCCTTTGGGATAGTGCTGCAAACTCCTCATGATCATTGGAAGGATGAACATTTGTAGCTGCTCCCTCTGTCACGGAAGTCATCCTTCTATTTGATCTAGAACCTGAGTTGATGAGTGATACTCCTAGAAGCTTCCCACTCTTGAGCATCTTGCTCCTAGATAACTTCACATCCATCATTTGTCCTTCAGAACAAGTCTCATCATCCTTCTTTTGTAGGCCATAACATATGGTCTTTCCTACAAGTCATATTTAGTCAAATAGTCAGCAAAAATTTCATGTTAATCAGTCAAGTCAATGCAATGACAATTTCTTATGCACATAGTCATGTAACCATTTCATCTTAGCCAACGCTTTAACACAACTCCCATCCACATCCCAAACACACGGTAACTATCTAGGTGCTTTCCATCTTCATTAGAACACACTATCAAGAGCGTGCACTGCTCTCAGTATGTTAGTAAAAAGGTGCCATCCTAGACTAGCTCCATCAAGGGTTCATGGGATGCTGTGCAACACTATAGGCTGCTTACTTTAACATATACATAATGTACAATACATGAGCCTACTGCTTGTCAATCTCAATCATATATAAATGCATAAAAGAAAACTGTATCATAGATCTACGTATTTAGGAATTTAAGGAATATCTCAAATGACAGTAGAAATACTTATCTTTCATGTGTTGTAGGCTCCTTCTTGATTTCCGCCTCCTTGTAGAAATCATTAGAATCTTGTTAGACATTGAGAGGGGGGGTGAATCAGTGTGAAGCCTATTTTAAACTTTTCTTAGCTTGTCACAATTAACTAACAATTCATCATTCAACCAATCTCATAATCATTTCATAAACTTCATCATTCACATATCATAGCATTTAAATCATCAAGAATCATAACTCAAAAGAACACAACACAATGTAATTTTGTAATATTTTTGTATTAGTTGTGGTCCGGCTACAACCGTTAGGTAAAATCAGCACCTATTGATAAGAAGAGCACCTACTCTGCATCCAGGACCCTGCCTGGTTTTCTTAGACCCTGCTAAGAAGGGTTTGAGGTATCCTAACCTCAAAAGCAAGTCAAGCTTGCATTTACAATTAAAGTTCACTGTCATATCAACATCATCTGTTCCTTCAATCTATTCTGCTGCCGGTCAATGCCGCTGATCATCTGCTCAACTCTGATCATGCTCATCTGTTCATCATCAACACTGCTCACTGTCAAGTCATCTTACAGCTTCTATTACTGATTATCAATCTCTGCTCTTCAACGCCTCAATCCACTTTCCAACTCAATCAACTGCTGCTAATCAGTTCTGCTGCTCATTGTCATCAACTTGTCCTTATCATCAACCTGTCAAACTTGTTGTTCAAGTATGTGCTCACAAGGATCTGCTCTAACCATTGCCAAAGCATCACTGTATACTGACATATCGTTTCTCTGCTATACACTGCTTATGTATCTCTGCTGGTCATTCTCTGGGATCTTCTTATCAAACTACTGGTCAATTTCTGCTGCTCATTCTCATCTCTGCTGTTCACTATCAAGTCATCATACAGCTCTGAGTAGAATGTCTTCACCAATCTGTCTTGATGTCAGTGCTTCCAAAACATTGTATGCTTTGAACTCTTCTCTGTGTATGTCTGCTTAAGTTCAGACTGTTCAAGGCTCGGTTCCACCATCAAAGCTTGGGCTGTTCAAACTCATAAATTCAGGTTGTAACCCTCACCCAAATCATTGTCAAGAACTTGGACTGTTCATGCACCTTGAGCTGTATATTTGTGCTATGAATGAACTCCAACAAAAAATTGGACCGATTGTTTGCAAGAAGAGTTCAACATCGAACTAGGTCTGTGTATTTGACTGTGCATACCTTCATCATCATCTTCATTTGTCTTTTAACATTCCAC
>LPNX010167560.1:417425-444578 GCA_001517045.1 Pseudotsuga menziesii | reverse complement strand
CTTAATTTCCTCATGCACAGTCCTAATTCCAGAGCTCCAAAACACCCATTTTGTTCTTCAAATAGCTCCCTCAGAGATGCCAAAAAGAATTAAAAATACTCCTGTTGCTGCCTCAATTTGTCTGCTGCCCGTGACTGCCACAAAGGTCTAGACAACCACTGTGGGCTGCTAGCATAGTCTGTTGTTGCCCTAGAACAACTTCGGGCCTCCAGTACTGTTACAAGTTCAGACTTGTGTATTATTCCTCTTCATCAAAAACATGTCATTGTATGAGTGCCATTCCACTTTATGGTAAATAGGCCACTGTATAAGAATCATATCATTGTATATTGAATAAGTCACTGTGTAATCATCTCATGCATATATCACTATCTGCACAGTAGTTAACATACCTTCAAAGACAAGCTCGTGACTGTGTTATTCACTGAGGTCTCATCAAACTACCAAATCCCACTATCTCAATCTCTGAGTTAACTCAGTTCATCTTACTTTGATTCACTGCTGCCTATAGTCAATATAATCAGCGCATATTGAAGCTGTAATCACGGAGGACAAATCAGCATACCTTCAGTCTCATGCTTTTATTATTTTCCATATTGACCCAATACGATTTTAACATATGGTTTGATTCCCTTCATAATTGGTCACCCGAAATTTCATAAGAGCGAAGGAAGACTTCAGTGTGGCTGCTTAAGATGTTTGAACTGTGGGAGATTAGGGCATCATTCCACTGCTGTTCCAAAAGTTCGTTCACTGCTCCTTTAACTGAGATCCCTCTTGCTGCTGTCCAAAACTCGGGTTTGCTCCTCAGTTAGCCATCAAAACAAATAAAAAAATCTGGTTACAACTTGGCCTCAGTCTGCAAAACTTGGGTCTGTTTGTATGCAAAACTTCATCAACCAAAGAAACCTTCTTTCTGCTGTTGCAAAACTGCCTTAAAATACCAAAGAAAACAGAAGATACTGCTGCTGCAAATTCGGAACTGCTGCTCCAAAAATTTCCTCAGTTGCCCACAAAAACTCAGTATACTGCTGCTGCTAAGAAACAAAAAAAAATGACTGTCAAAATTCTGCTTCTCTGCTACCTGCGAAATTCCTCAGAGCTCCACCAAAATTTCACCTTGCAAAAGTGAAGATTTGAGCTGATATTTATACTAAATTTTCACCATAATTTCGGGGCCGACCTATAAAAAAAATTCAATTTTTATTTTAATTTTATTTCTGAGCCGACTTATAATATATTTTTTTTATTAAAACTTTGACTGAGCCAACTTTGTGAATTTTTTATTCTGGGTCGACCTCACATAATGGGGCTGACACAATAATAATTTTTTTTTCTTCTGGGCCGACTTCACATAATGGGGCCGACATAGCAATAATTTATTTTATTTTTGATGCCCTTTTTGTCTCATCATTTCAATGGTCAGCATAAAATAAGTGTATGCTCCATGCTTAGGTCACCACGAAATAGTCAATTAGGGTTAGTTGAAGCCATCAAAAGCAAGTGTGTCCTCGATTTTACCATTTAAGGATTTCATCAAGCCACTAGGGCTTTCAAGAGCATGTCAAGTGCAAGAGCATGCTTCCTCCAAGGTTTGTGGGTTTCAACACATTATGACCACGTTCTATATCAAATGACCACAACCATCAAAGGTTGCATCAAGCCACTAGGGCTTCATCAAGGAACCAAGGACAAAGTACCATATGCAAGATGGTCATATGCCCACTTCCAAGGACTCCATGACCTCATCAAGGGTATCAAGGTCATCGTCAAGAGCAGGCAAGTGTGTCCACCACATCATTAACACCACATCATCATACCACAATGTAAGTGGGTACCAAGTCTTCCTCATGCCCTAGGACTATCTCCAAGGGTTCTAAGACCCTATTAAAAGGCAGATGACCACAAAATGGGTCATAGATGTTTCTTCAATCTATCAAGGGCTTCTCTATCATCCACAAGGCTTTAAGATCATCTCCAGGGTCTTCAGCATCATCAGCAGGGCATCAATGAACTCCTGTGGGGTAACTGCAAGTCCATGTTGGCATCAATGACAATTTCATCAACAAATCTTTGGAAGCGTATTTTGCTCCATCGTCTGATTTTGAAGACGTTGATCTTCCTCTTTGCCAAGTCCGGGACTTGTTGAAGTCTCCATCCTTGGTCCTCATGTCTTTTGGAAGCATTGGATCCACAATTGTCTTGGATCTACTTTCATATTTGGAAAGATCCTTTGCTATTCTAACAAAGAGTATATTATCTGCTTCATCTGAATCTAGCTAGTAGGAGGATTCTCCTACTCTTTAACTTTATGCTTGGAATTGTTTCCAATTTTTTTTGAAGAAATTCTATAACATGTCAAGTGCATAGAAGCACAACTTTCTACTAACCAAATACTACTTTTAAAGGACAAATTTTTCATTTGATGTCTCCTTTGTCTTCTTATGTAATGGAGACTCATCCATGTTTATGGCATTTGCATGATGTTTTCTTTTTTTGTTCTCTTGAGTGCAATTTCTTGCATAGTGTCCCAACTGGTTACAATTGTAACATCTACTCTTGGACATACCCTTCTTCTTTTCTGATACTAATCTTCTATCGGTATTCTTAGTAAACTTCCTGACTTTTCCTTTTCTTGCATGAGCTACAAGTGCTTGATTTTCTTCATTATTTGTCTTCTGCATCTTGCTTCTTCTTGAGTACAATTTATCCATAGCCTATCAAACTTGGGTAGCTTTTTCATTGCAAAAATAACCTTGAACAAACACATCCCAAGAAGACGGAAAGCCATTTAATGTTGTCAACACGTTCTTTTTCTTCTATAGGATCTCCAATGGCTCCTAGTTGATCCTTGATCTGAGAAACCCTTGTAAAATAGGACACTGATTCTGACTTGTCCATCATCACATTCCTTAACTGATGTCTCATCAATAACTTCTTGCTAGTCGTCTTGCTTTCACATAATCTTGTCAAAGCTTTGAACATTTCCTTATGAGTTCAATTCTGACACATGGGGGATCAAGTGGTCCTTGATTGAATCAAATAGGATTCTTTTGCTTTGACCATATTCTTCTTGTACTTTGTCTTGGCCTCGTCTTCCTCTGGTTCTGGAATAACTTCTTTGACATATTTGAAGAGATCATTCTCTTCTAGGATGAGAAGTATCCTATGCTCCCAAGGTTTGAAGTTTTCTGCTCCATCCAATCTATCCTTAGTTGTCATTTTGTCAACACTGAGATTTGACCTAGAAACCCCTAGCAGAGGGCAGGTCAAAATTAAAGTTTGTCAAAAATGAGATTTGACTCCACATATAGATGCGCCCTCCTGGGGGAGTTGGAGAACACTTATTTTCAGTCAATTCTATTGACAACACAACTCAAAACTAGAAACCCTAGATTCTCAGATTCTGTAGTATCCTATGCTTCCAAGGTTTGAAGTTTTCTGCTCCATCCAATCTATCCTTAGTTGTCATTTTGTCAACACTGAGATTTGACCTAGAAACCCTAGCAGAGGGCAGGTCAAAATTAAAGTTTGTCAAAGGTGAGATTTGACTCCACATATAGATGCGCCCTCCTGGGGGAGTTGGAGAACACTTATTTTCAGTCAATTCTATTGACAACACAACTCAAAACTAGAAACCCTAGATTCTCAGATTCTGTAGGAATTAGGTCAAAATTGAAATTTCTCGGATCTGAGATCTGATTCCATAGATAGGTGTGCCCTCCTAGGGTGAGTTCAAGAATGCTAAGATTGAGTTTGATCTGTGGATGGAAAGGCTTAAAACTGGAATCCCTAGTTCTTAACCCCTGGCTAAAATTAGGTCAAAATTGAAAATTTCATCAAACAGAAATCTGCTTCCATAGATTAGTGCGCCCTACTGAGAGGATTTCCAAAATACTATTTTCAAGTTCAATCTTTGGAGAGAAGTCTTTGGAACTAGAAGCCCTAGTTTCCAACTTACGGTTGTTACGGTTGTTGAAATGTCTTCTGTTAGTAGGGCTCTGAATACCATGTTGATTTGTTTTTAGTAGTTAGATGTTATTAACTTATTTATCACATAAACATAAACTACATGCATATACAGTATCACTGAAAGAAACACATTCACAGTAGACACAATTTTACCTTGGGAAAATCCTCTCACGTGAAAAACCCAACAAGATAAGATTCTTTAACATGATAGAAGGTCTAATCTAGTGCCCGACACTAGTTACAGAATAATAGTACAAGAAAGATATAGAATAACCTCTGAGAGAGAAAGATGAAAACCCAAAAATTGTCATCACAATGTTTCCTTGAACTCTTGACTAGGCATCCTTGGATTTGCACCCTTGCTTGCTTGCTTGAGCGAATTGTGTGTTGCAAATGAGCCAACTTCAGTTGTATTTATACTGGAAAAGTCACTTTTTGAAACCCTAGCAAAGGGCAGGTCAAAATTAAAGTTTGTCAAAAGTGAGTTTTGACTCCACAGATAGATGCGCCCTCCTAGGGCGAGTTGGAGAACACTTATTTTCAGTCAATTCTATTGATAGAACAACTCAAAATTGGAAACCCTAGATTCTCAGATTTTGCAGTAATTAGGTCAAAATTGAAATTTCTCGGATATGAGATCTGATTCTATAGGTACTCACTCCTAGGGTGAGTTCAAGAATGCTAAGATTGAGCTTGATTTGTGGATGGAAAGGCTTAAAACTGGAAGCCCTAGTTCTTGACCCCTGGCTAAAATTAGGTCAAAATTGAAAATTTCATCAAACAGAAATTTGCTGCCATAGATAAGTGCGCCCTATTGAGAGGATTTCCAAAATGCTATTTTCAAGTTCAATCTATGGAGAGAAGTCTTTGGAAATAGAAGCCCTAGTTTCCAACTTACGGTTGTTGAAATGTTTTCTTTCAGTATGGCTTTGATACCATGCTGATTTTTCTTTAGTAGTTAGATGTTATTAACTTATTTATCACAAACATAAATTGAATACATATAAAGGATCACTGAAAGAAACACATTCACAGTAGACACAATTTTACCTTGGGAAAACCCTCTCATGGGAAAAATCCAACAAGATAAGATTCTTCAACAAGATAGAATGTCTAATCTAGTGCTCGACACTAGTTACAAAATAATAGTAAAAGAAAGATACATAATAACCTTTGGGCCCAAAAAAGAGAGAGAGGAAGATAAAAACCCAACAATTGTCTTCACAATGCTTCCTTGAACTCTTAACTACGCATCCTTGAATCTGCACACCTGCTTGCTTGATTAAGCAAATTGTGTGTTGCAAATGAGCCAACTTCACTTCTATTTATACTGGAAAAGTAACTTTTCCATTCTGGTTTGACTTGTCTTCTTTAATTGGGTTATTTCCACTTTATCTGGGCCAATTTGACCGTTTGACTATGTCAAGTTAACTAGGTTGACTTGTTCTAGGACTTGTTATTATTCTTTCTTGTGGAATATCTTCTGATGCTACTCAAAACATCAACATGTTATGCATCATAGGGTCCAGAGAAGAGGGATAAAGGAAAGCAGTAGTAGAATTAGGTAGCAACCTCTACTAAAACTTAGATGAATGAGTTTGCCTCCAAATTTGAGAAGGATTTCTTGATGTTATCTTTCCTTAGTACTCACACGGTTTTGATGAGTGCTTGGTATGTGGATAGTGGAGCATCTATGCATATGTAATGAGCCCGAGCATTATTTTCAAGTCTAAAGATCACGTCTCAGGAGTTCAAGTCGAGCTTGTTGATGATGCCAAATATCTGGTAGGAAACGTTGGTACCATTCCTTTCTAACTCTAGTAAAGTAACTCTTTAGAGTTTGACGATGTGTTGTTTGTGCTAGGTCTCATGAAGAATTTGCTTTTAGTTTCGGTTATGGAAGATAAGGGTTTTGTAGTAGAGTTCAAGAACCAACAAGCCTTATCTGATTGAAGTAGTTTAGCCCAAAATCACCTCAGGTGATTGGGTGAGGGAAGGCAACTTTATGTAGGTTATAGGGCGAACGTGTTTGAGCCCTAGGTCATAACACAGACAACTTGTGCGAGTTATGCAACAAGAGGATGGGGCACTTGCATCATAGTGTGTTGCCTATTCTGAGGGAGATAGTCAAGGTTTTCCTGAGTTCAACATTGAGTAGCAGGGGGTATGCAAAAGGTGTACGCTTGGCAAGCATGCCAAGGTTGCATTCCCAAGTAGCGAGCATAGTTCTAAGGGCATTCTAGGCCTAGTGCATTCAGATATATGTGGACTAATGTAAGCAACATTATATGAAGCATGTACTTTGTTACCTTCATTGACGACTTCTCTTGCAAAATTTGGATGTACTATTTAAAGAGTCAAGACCAAGGATGAGGTCTTTAGCATGTTTCAAGAGTTTGAAGCTCTAGTAAAAAATTAGATAGGGAAGAAGATCAAAGTTTTGAGATCAGACAATAGGGATGCGGATACCTCCAAGAAGTTTGAGGGTTTCTGCAAGGATGCATGGACCAAGATGGAGCTGATTGTTCCGTACAACTGACAATAGAATGGGGGTGTAGAGTGGAAGAACCGATCCATAAGAGGGGCTGCTGAGGCCATGATTCATAACCAGGATTTGCTGATGATTTTATGGGAAAAAGCATGCAACACAACAATCTACATCCTACAAGGTCTTTATCCTAGAGTAGAAAAAGACAGTTGTAAGTGAAAATGTAAAGTTTGAGGAAGACTTTGCATCCAGGAAGTCTCATGAACTCATTACAGTGACAAACGACGAGAAGCAGGAAGCTTTGAAGGTTGAGCCAGGGTCACCAGTGAATTTCAGTTTGGAGAATGTTGACAGTTAGATTTACCCCAAACATATCCGGGGAAATCACATTCCACGTTGCCGAGGCTAGGAAAAATTTGCAAGGTTCTGGCCAGAATACGTGAAAAACACAAGCAAACTTATCTTGTTATCCTTTATTGGCAAACATTGTTAAATTGCCATGCTGAATTTGCCAGGTAAAGCTTAAGTTGACCTTATATATTCAAATATTAGCTTGAAAATTAAATCCAATGCCTTATCTGATTTTTTCATGCGTGCAAAGAAAAACATTATATGAGGTTGTTATTTATCCCAACTCACTTTGTTATCCCAATTGGCAAATATGCTAATTCCACCATAGTCAAAAGCTTTTGCTTAAATGAAAGACTTGCTATTCCAAAAAAACCCAAGTTCAACCTGATCTTTGTAAATGGCATTCATGCCAAACTGCCAATAGTACTAAGCCTAAAAACTTGTTTGATTTCGATAGGATCCTACAGCCTGACCTTCATCATTAATCATTCATCATATTTTTGAAGGTTTTCTTGGCAGATGCCCCCTTTCCTCCTGAGTATATTTGGAGTTGATTATATAATATTATAAACTGCTTCAGAAATCTGACCTCAGTATTGTTCAAGCAGTACACTACCTCAGTAACCAGAACGGTGATTGCAATGGTATCATACAGGCAATATTTTTTATGTGATCAGCAGTTAGTAGCATGCTTTGTCCTAGCAATGGTTCCCAATCTATTGTCACCCAGGTAGATTGTGTGGTGTTGTCATAAAACAACAATTTATTGAGGGAGGAAGTCTGTATAGGTCATATTCACCAAGTTTCCTGTAGCACAAAAGCATGGGATAGTCATGAAGCAGGGTGGTTGAGCACCTTGATTAAATCTAGTTGTCTTTCCTACCATGCTTTCAGCTAAATCTATTAAGAGAGCCATCTTTAATTGCAGATTAGTGGATTGCAGAGCCTATTTTTAAGGACTGTTGTATGGATAACTAGGGAAGTGTCCTGTTTGAACAGAAGAACAATCAAGGTGCATCACTATATTCCTGTAGAATATCATCAGAAATGGTATTGTTCCTTGCCTGAAGGAGCAGGTTGTTTAAGCACAAAGGATATATCAGATTGTTGTAGTTACTGGACAATGCCTTTTGTAACCCTGCAAAACCCTGAGTACTGGACAGGAGCATCAAATTGGCTCTATGATGCTGGGTTGTTGACTTGCCAAAGATTAAAGTGTATGCCTGAGCATTAGATGTATAAATCTGTAATCATGAGATATAACATGGGAGGTTAAAAATAGGGAGGTCGCATGCATACTAAAATAAATGTTTTTATATGTATGCACGTTCACGTTCAATTCAAATTTAACCAGAGCATATAAGGTGCATAACTTAGTCCGATAGATGTGCATTCTAGAGCCGAACAACAATTATGGTGTAGTTATAGTGGCAGTTACAGGCTTATTTAAGAAAGAAGATGATACCTAAACTGCTGTGGATATTCCATTGGAACAGCTCGTCATAACGGATCTTACAACTTAATTTTTTTTTATTAGCTTATTTCCACTAAATGCTAAATAAACTGGAACTGAAAGAAAAGTAACTAGAACAAAGGGATACACAATCCACTCAAATAACACAAGACGTACCTTGGGAAAATCCACTATGGGGAAAAACCCGACCAGAAAGGAGGACTATGCCTTGCTCTTTGATATAGAATGCAAATGCAAAGAAAGTGGTACTCTCTATGGAGTTAGCTATGACTCTGTGGCCGAAATGGCTACTACATGATTTCTTACTTCCTCTGTGATACTCTAATATCCACTCCCTTGCTGTTGCTCAACAATGGAACAATGCAATAACTTTATAAGAATAGAACCCCTTCTTCTCCCTAATGGTCCGCTATTTAACATAGCCCAATAACTGTCTAGGTTTAATTTTAGGGCTTTTCCATGCCTCGATTCTCGATAATGGCTGGTGTTTTGGACCTTCTAGAATGTTCTTGAAAGCCAACTAGTGACTAGCTTTGCATGTGTGGGAAATGAGAGTTGACGTGGAATCCACTCGGTACCATGGTGGTCAATTGGATTGGTCAACTTGCGGAGGCATAACTTCTTCATACAAACTTTGATAGAGGCGATTCTTGTACCATTGGAAAGGTCTCGGAGTGTAGAATAGCGTTTAAGGGCATGGCACAAGAGATAAACTTTTGACCCCAAAAAACATCTTTTAAGCCCTCAAACAGGCCTCGAAAGCTTATGGACCACAAATCGACAAAGTGAGACCTCCCTCAAAAATGGACCATGCAAGCTAATTCAGCCAATCTTTCTACCCAAAAGGCACCAAAATATATGGCAAATTATATGTTGATCCATTTCGGATTAGAAGGTAATAACACATCAATGGTGGGTGATCTCATGCAAATCAAGGCACAACCTTAACTCATTTCCACATGCATGCAAACTATGAACGAACAAGTGATCTAGGTAGTTGAGAGCTGAGTTTGATCTACTTTAGGGCAACATCCATACTTGACTAAACTCCTTTAGCGCATATGTGTTCACATGTCAATGTTCAACAGTGTTTACTTTATTATTAGAGTGCAACCATGGGAATCATGACACATTTGATGGTTGCATAGTTTAAAAGTCGGAATCGGACTTAGAATTGGTCGAGGGTCAACTCGGAATTAGACTCAATATCGGTAATGAATCGGTCATGACTGGATCAATTTGAATTTAATGACTCAATTTACTAAAAAATACATAAAATATTTATATTTTAAAGAAAATGAATTGGTAATGACTCAGACTTGGAATTTGTAATGAATCGTTCATGACTCGGCCGATCTAACTGGTTTGGCACCGAATCATCCGATTTAGACATCGACTCGGTCGTTTGGTACCGAACTGGTCACCCGAACCGATTTAAGGGTTTCTTTGGATTGGTTTAGCCTCTACTCAGTCAAATCGGTCGATTTCGCTTTTGTTTAGATCGATTTTTAAAACTATGGATGGTTGGCACCATGCACTAAGATCTAGGGGACATTGACTTAGGTCAATTGAGGCCTAGAAAGCAATGTTAAGTTCTTATTGTAAAGCGTTCTATCCCAAAGATTTGTCATTGTAATTATAGATTGACGGTGGAGTAAAGCTAGACTATTGATCCACATGTTGTGCTTTCTGTTTTCCATATGCTCAATATTTGAATAGTGTATGTTTACCATATGCTCAATATTTGAATAGTGTATTCTTGATCCCTTTTTTTGTTCATGTTGTTAAAGAGTAGTTTGTAGATTTTGAAGGTCCTTACCTTTTATTCGCCTAAATTATTGCACGTTTCAATAAGCCCTCCAAGCCCTTGATTACCTATAAAGTAGAAAATCTACTCCTTAGACTCCTCATAACAACCATGACAAGGTTCTCTTCAACACCAAACCCATGTGTTTGAGTATACTTTGTTTTTGTCACAAGATTCTTCCATTTCAGAAGCCTTGGCCCTATTCTCCATCTTCCTTCTCATGCAGGTTCTAGCTTGGCTTTGACCCCATCATCCCTTGGTAGGAACTAGTCTTCTCTGTTTCCTCCCACCTAGTTTTAAATTTAACATACTAGTTTACATACCTACACCCCAATTGAATTCCTCAATTCACTAGTAAGTTGGAGGTATAGTTAGGGATACCGCCTTGGTGTTGGCATGAAGCAACCCTAAGCAAAAGGCATGCATGTTGAGGTGACAGTGGGTATAGTGTCTATAGTGTCATCGAGTCTCCATTCAAGAAAGTAGTTCAGGTTCAAGTGTAAATATTTTGGCGCTGTTGATGGGGATTGTGTCAAATCCTTGCATAACTATAACATTGGGCTATGACATCTGGTGAGATTGTATTTATCATGATAAATTTTTCTAATCTTGCATGGGGACTCCATTGATTTCAGGTTGCCACGGATGACCTGAAGAGTTCCAAGTGCATCAACCTGGGTTTTGTTTCCCATGTCGGAGGATGCAGAAAAGCTTTTTAGATAAAGTAAAGGTGAGAGTATTTCGACAACCCATTCTATAGGGAGTGTTGCTCTCTCGAGTCTTTGCTTCATCTTGTACAATGATTCAATCTGCAATGATTTCAGTTTCTCCTCAATCTACCACTTCTATTGGTTCGAATCTCGATTATTAGTACTGTTCCTATTACAGTTCTGATTAGAATTATAAATATCAATTTGATGGTTGTAGGATGGATTGGCATTGCATATTCTCCATGGGATTTCACAGCCATTCAAGGGAAACCGCATGCAAAAAAACTCAGGACACTCTTTTCTTCATTTATTTGTTGGTTAATAAACTTCTATTACATAACCGCATGTTGGATTCAGGAACTTTTGCTAACATTATGCCATTAGAAGTCATGAAAGAATTGGGCCTGGAGATTTCTAGACTATACAAGAATGTATGTGCAATGGATTACAACGAGGTGAAAGTTTGTGGCCTTGTCAGAAATATCCAAGAACATTTGCAACTGTATTCATAATCCAGATAAAGCATAAACAATGGATGTGGTGATTTTTGATTGCCTGGCTTACTGGAGCTTGTTATTGTCAAGATAGTGGGTTGCCAATGTTGGTGGATTCATTCAGATGGATTGGTCAAATGCCACTACTCCAATTGGAGATGGTTATGTGGTCAGGTTATTTCGAGAACAACAACTGATGCATAATATTGAAGATCTAGGGAAGCTTGATATCGAGCCTCTTTTCGTAGAAGCTGATCTAGGAACTTACGTGATTTTTTCTGTTGGCAAACCAGAAGACCAAGAGGCTGTTTTTATAGCAGAAAATAGGTTGAAGGGCCTTTGGACCATGCACGGTGCAGGGGTAAATTTTGTTTCACCAGATGCTAACTCCTTTCCTTATTCTTTTTGCTTGGAACTTGATGCAACTAACAATGTGGCCAAATATGAGGCCTTGATTTTGGGTTTGAAGTGGGAAAAACAATGCGAGATCAAAGCATTGAAAGTTAGTGGTGATCTAGATCTAATTGTGAATCAGGTCCGAAACCTTTGTTAGGCGAAACATTCTTGTTTGAAACAATACCGACATTCTCTATGGGATGAGATTGAGGCATTTGATGCTTTCAAAATTGCTTCTGTTCCGTGAAGTGAAAATTGACGAGTATATGGTTTGGAAGGGTTAGCTGTTGGCTTTGAACCATGCATTACAGATCCTTTTGCTAAGTACCAAGTGGAGGTCATCTTTGGACCATCCATTCCTGACAATATAGATAGTTGGCAGGTATTTGAAGATGAGAGGCATATTGTGAATTTTTTGAATAGTTTAAATGGATTGCCTTTGATCTGTTCCAACTTCTCTGTAACTAAACGTAACGGGCAGACAACCCAAGCGTTCTCAACACTTTATATAAGTATGCACATTGTTGTAAGTTATCTGAGAGTAACAAGCAAGTAATAGAACAGTAATGAAACAACAGAGATTGGTTTGAACTCTTGCATATTGTCAGTGTATGTTTATGTGTAGTGTATTTCCTGCTTTGCTCATTAGTATTATGCTTGCGCCATAACAATACTCGATTCATTCAGTCGAACTATTGTCCCCGTCATGCACCTGGGCACTCGGATCACCGATGGTACAGTTGAAAAAGCGAGAAGATCCCTAGAGGTTTGGTACCTTTAATGACCACAATAGTCGGCATTTCCAATCAACCAGATTTGGATCATTTACAGTATTGAGAAAGCATTAACATGTGCCAATTTGTATCAATAGATCGGTAATAATCATATTCAAATCAATTGAGGAGCCATGTTTTATTTAGATTCAGATTATTAACAATATGAGGAGTATTCTTCTATGCCTCAGAGGAAAATGATTTTGAGTTGTATGATGGCAGCTATGTGAATGAAGAACCCTCTTATAGTATCTCTACCCAGTCCCCATTCAAAGATGATGATGGTTACTCTTGTAACCAATTGTACAATGGATATGCAGACAGAGGGACCACACCACCAAGGAAAGATTCTTTGAAGGAAATAGCATGGTGGAGGGGAACTTGGAAGACCTTGCCCCAACAGTATCAAGCATATAGTGTTATGATGAAGTCATCCTCAGAAGTTCCTTTCGAATTTTTTGTGAATGCTTTGCTTGGGTATAACCCCAAGAATAAAGACATGGAGTTAATGAAGAAAGGTCTTTTCCCTTCTTGCAAAAGACCTTGGAGAGCAAATCATATATGTTTGGGTGAAAATGAGGAGCGAAATGAGGAGACCACCATCAGTGTTGGCCCTTGGGAAGGAGAAGATCACAATCCTCACTGATGAGAGTTATTGGCATAATGAAGCCATCACTTGTTTTACTGAGGATCATCCAAAGGCATCTCTCACTGAGAACATGGATCAAAGAGAAACTATTGATGGTTGCTCAAGTTCTGTAGAAGAATCTACCGATGGATGTTATGATGAGGTACCCACTGATGGGTGCCCAAGTTTTGGAGAGACATTTACTAATGGATGTCCATCTCTCTATGTTGGTGACATAGAGATCCCACTTGATGAGACTGCTGTAAGTACAAGTTCCACTGAGCCTGAAGAAGATGACGTCCTTGTCGTCGAGGTAGAGGTCCCAGGATTGATCTCACCATCACCACATGAGCTTCATGAGGTTGATCCTATGTTGGAGGAAGAGAAGGCTTCTTTTCATGAACCTTCCCATTTTGAAGGGTCACTCAAGATGAATGACAAGAAGATTCAAGAGGCCCTACCCACTCTCCAAGTTACTAGCACACTTCTGTCCCAATTGGCTTTGAGAGATGATTCCTTCCAATGGAGTCATAGAGAAGATCTAGAAGGCAACATCAACAACTAAAGGTAATCTCATGTGTTTGCTTTCTGATAGAAGTCATTTGATTGAGCTTGTTGAGATGTTACATGAAGCTTACATAAGAGACAATGAAGAAATTTGCAAGCTCAAACATGAATTGAATTCCACCCAAGATTGTTTGAAGGATGCTCAAGTAGCACTTCAAGAATCTAAGGTCCAAAATGAGAAACTTCATGAGGAGTTGCAAAGTTCATGGTCTCCTTCCTATGTTTTTTATTTTTGTATGGATGATAGCATGGAGATTCCTCATGGTATGGTGGACCATGAGATTCAAACTATTTTGCAGGTGTTTGAAGAGTTGACAGATGAGCAAGTTGAATGCCAAACACTTGCCATGGATGAAGAAGAACATGAGTTGTCTCTTAGTGCAAGTTTCACACTTTTGGAAGAGGCACATGATCCTACACCCATGGAACCAATCTTGGGGAGATGTTTCACACTTTTTGACTTAGAGGAAGAGTTGGTCCATTCTACTTCATCCTACACTGCTACTTCTTTTAGTTTTCATCCTAATGAAGTTTGGGTGAAGGCTTATTTATTTATTTATTCTGTTGGTGCCACATGAGGAGTATGAGAATCCTACTCTTCATGATGATCACATTTTGATACATCCTATTCTTTCTTGCAACATTATGGCACATGGGATCCTCACCTATTTCATTGGATCAGATTTGATTGTTGTCTTCATGATTGTGTGCTTTTTACACATGGTGATTTTCTTGCTTGGAGCCGCAAGCTTCTTGAGTGCTCTTTAATGGATGATCACTTTGGCCACATTGGGAGTGGCATATCTTTGCATCATTTCACTATGTTTCATGATGATGTATCTATTTTTGTTATTATGATGTATGGGAGAATGCGTAGTAGAACTTGGGATTCTGGCATCCCTCCCCATGATGTATTATTTTGTACCACTCTATGTATTGATGGAATGTGCCAATTATGGGATCCTGGCATTCCACACTTGGTTGAAATAATTGGGAGGATATTGTATGCCTCCTACTTTGATATATTATTTTGGGAGACCTTGTGCATGATAGAAATGCGCAAGCATTGAGACATGGGAATCCCACATTCTGATTTGTATGTATTCACACTATGTAATGATGGGGTGCGCAAGTGTTGGGACCCTGGCAGCTCATACTTGCTAGATTTGTTCTTGACGACATTGTGGGCTAGGAGAGTGTGCAAGCAGTGGGACCCAAGCATTGTTGATTATTGGCAACTCATTGGGAGCACATTTTGGTTGGTTGGCTTGAGGAAGCAAGCCTCATCTCTTCTCCATGGGTCCATCTTTGCAGCAATTGGTGATGGTTTCCTACATGCTTTTGGATGGACTTATGTTTTTCTTGCAGGGTGTCATGATTACTTCCATGTGACCTATTGCATAGGAGAATATATATTGCACCTTCTATTCTTGAGGATCACTTGGGATCCTAGCATATGTACTTAGTCTTAACTAGATGCATGGTATGACAATGGAGCAAATGGAGCTATGCTTTGAGAAGATGGTTCTCAAGGTGTAGTTGGGTATACTTTAGAGATGCTGATGGATAACACACTCATGATTCTCCATGTGTTGAGGATTATGGGTGATATTGTTTTCCTGATGATTGATGATGAGTCTCCAAGATAGTTGGTTTGCAGGTGCATGCATTGGTGCATGTAGATATCACTTCCTTCAGTTGATGTATGCATGTATGGCCCATAATGTAGTTGGATGCGGTCGTGGAAGGCGTTGATGATGTGATGGTATTTCCCTATAGTTTCTTCATTGCTTGAGGACATGAAAATTTGGGAGGGGAGGACTGTCATGTCCCCAATTTTGGCCTAAAGAAAATTGGCCAAGGCCACCTAGGAAAAAGACGTAAAAAATAAAATGGTGGCAAAAATAATTAAATTGCCTAAGTAAAATTATCCAAGGCTCTAAAAAATAATTATTATGGGATAGTTTGGCCACATGAGACCCCTAATTTGATTTTTCAAGCAAAAATAGCCAATAGGGGATAAATTGAAGAATGTTTGCTCACTTAATTAAGTCAAAGAGGTAATTATGAAAGTAATTGGGCATTTAATATGAGTACACTTATGGCATTTAAGGAAATGGTCAAGGAGGTTAGAGGGCACACTTATGGAGGTAGTGAAACAATTATGGACCACAAATCACTCAATGCATGGTTTTGAAGCGTTCTATGGTATTTTTCCATGGTATTGGCTAAAGGTGATTTTGGAACATGGTTTTCATTGGCCCATGGTATTGTCCCATGGTATTGGAGACTTTTCAAATATAAAAGGAGGAAAAGGCATGGTTTTGAAGCGTTCTATGGTATTTTTCCATGGTATTGGCTAAAGGTGATTTTGGAACATGGTTTTCATTGGCCCATGGTATTGTCCCATGGTATTGGAGACTTTTCAAATATAAAAGGAGGAAAAGGCAAATGGAAAAGGGCATGCTTGAATATTTGGAGATTTGTTCTTGAAACCATCTAGGGGTCAGCCTAGAGTTTTCGTTAACCCCATCCATCCATTGTGGTTCAGTTTCGGTGGTGCGATAGATCCACCCTAGCTGGACAAGAGGGAGGGTCCATTCAGGGTCTTCATTGGAGCTTCATAATTTGATTTGGTATCTGATTTCGAGTTGGCATCACTTCCAGGTTGTTGTTGAGTGTATCTTGGTAGCTGCTATAGCAGCCATAGTTATTGTACTGTTTATTCTTTGTTATTCATGATAAAGGTGCCAATATTGCTTCTCCTTTGTGATGTGTTCTGGAATGTTTCTAACGTGTTTGACGGAATGTTGATGAGAATACAAACTGCTTGTGAAAGTTATAAATCAATGTAAAATTGATTAATGTTTGTCACATTCATATATTTGTGGCCATCCCGGATCGGGGACATCTCACAGAACCATTAGACAAAAGATTAGGTCTGTAAAAGACCACATTGACCATTGTCAACAAAAAGGTGCCGACTAGATTTTGTGCTCCTGTGGAAAATGTTATATTGGAGAAGCCGGGCATTTGTTTCAAGTAAGGATAAAAAAACATGGAGCAAACATTAAGAATGGATTCATCTGCACTTCTGCATTGGCAGAACATTCCCTCAAAACCAGGCACCATGTGTGTCTGGAAGACGTCAAAATTCTTGCAAAGGAAGATCACTACCACAAGCAATGATTAAGAATTTAAGAGACTCTGGAAATGATCAAGCATCAAAACAACTTGCCCTAGTCTTGAGGTTGGTATGAACTCTTTCCCCTTAATCAACCAACAGAGGGCCTAAAAAGATCAGGTATGACAGTTATCAGGTTTCTCCTCACGTCCTTTGCAATTAAATTAAATGAATTAAAAAGACAATACTTGATAAAATTGAAATTAATAATATAATACAACTCTAAGTAAAATCAAAATTAAACTGAATAATGAACATAAAGAGAGAACAAAATTAGTAATAATCAAGAGGAATGATAAAATTCTTTAATGGTAATAGGCTATTAGCTTACATCCATCATAAATAGTATCTATTGATAATTAAAAGAACAATATATTCTCAAAGTGAATATATCCATTTTTCCTTTTATAACGATGTCTATTAAGGCTCTACCTTAAAAGTTATTATTATACATTGTAGAAGAATATAAAAACTTACCTGTAAGTATTGCTAAGATAATAACGTTTGATTGTTTGTCTTCAATTTAACTAATATGTGCCCTTTAATATATGGTTAGTATAGGAAATAAATTTTATCAATACACTTTTAGAACTATTACTAAGAACATATAAAACAGGCTTGAAATTGTGAGCGATTTTAATTTTAATTTTTGATTAGTGGATTATGACCCATGAGAAAATTAATTATTAAATAGATTGTTAATTTTATCATTTAAAGGTTTAACTTTATATGTATTAGGTGTTAAAAACTAATAATAATACCTTTGCTTGTTTATAAAAAACCCTAGATTATGTATAAATAAAACCCTAGCTTATTTTATAATAGTTTAATAAACTGTTATTGAGTTTATACGTTAAGAATATTATGAAGGCTAGCTTATGCATGAATATATTAATTGCCACCATCTGTACCCTGATATTGATAGATCAAAATCTCCAGTTCTTCTCATTACTCATTGTCCTGTTGATAAATCCTTGTTTGGATTTGAAATGTTGATATACTAAATGGCTACTGTGGATAATTCGGAAAGTCTTCAATCTAATAGCTCACACCACAGAAATCTGAGAACTGAGAAAATATCTAATTGGAAAGAAGAAAATAATTTCTGTTGTTTCAGATGCGAGTGTAGATATTATGGGGTCCCTTTTCTTTCATTGTAATAGCATATTGTAGATAGAGAAGCCGGTGATTAAAAATTCAAATTAGGAACAGGTCAGAAGAAACAGGCTTTGAATCCAAACATCTTCTTTAATATTCAGGAAGAAGCACGTAAAAGGAATCATGAAGGGTTTGTTTCTGCATTTGTGTTTGTCTGTGAGAGAAAGAGGGAGGGAAATGAGAGAGTTTCTCTATTGGAACTATTTTTATATAAGCTTTTATGCGGTTTTATTTTCAGTCTTTGGAAGATCCTAGATTTCCAGGGAGAGGTCGGACACTTGGATCTTCCCAAATTCAATCAACATCAAGGATTGGTTCTGAGACAGAACTACAAACCAGACTTCTGGAAAGGAGCATTCAACCTGAAACACCTTCTCAAATGACACCAATAAGTACTCGTGAGACTGTAACTTCAAATGCAAGGTACAAAGATGTTTCATGAATATTAATTATTCTCATGGTTGTGTTTCCGATTCTATAGTTGTAGACTTACATATACAACTCTAATTTTATTTATTTAATCTTCACAAGAAAAACTATGCCTTTTATCTTAGGAGGCTGTGTTGCATACTCGACTCTACTTGTAAATCACAGTATTTAGTCAAGTAGGTATAGTGATTAATCATTTGTATGTGGCGATTCGTATTATCTGTGCAGGTCTACTCATAGGGAAAATTCACAGCAATCAGGCCCTACACATATGAATCAGGTATGTGATACTTACATATTCATAGTTACACATTCTGTTTGATGAACTGTCACTGCCTAGAACAAAGCATCAATGCACTATATTTTTGATGCAGGGACATACACAAAATTATGATGAAACCGTTCAGAGTCTTGTTGCAATGGGATTTGAAAAGGTAATATCCTAATGTTCCATTACATTGGGCTCACCTGTGAATCGTGATACTTGCATCTGAATCATTTCCCAAGTTTTCACTAATAGACTCGAGAGAAGATTCCAAACCAATGATTCTACGAGAAAAGAATTAAAAAAAACTATTCCATTCTGCTTTGATTGTGGATTGTCCTCAAGCTGGAATTATTCTCATATTAGTTGCCATTTTAGAAAAATATAGTCTCTCAGATGCAGATTATTGTCTTTTGTATGCAGACCAGGTATTCTCATCTCAACATTCATGCTTGCATCAGTTTAGTGAGGGTGACTTGTGTGTCTTACGTTTAATCACAACATTTTTGATACAAAAATAAGTGTTTGTAAATGTGTTATTTTTCTTAAAAACCTGTAATATTGTAAAATATATTTCAAAGGATGCACACACAAAGTCGATAAAGCTGATAACAATGATACCAACTTTATTATTTGGAAGAGTCATTCATTCCCATGGGGGTACATTACATATACTTTTAAAGGTTGAAAGGACCTTTCATATCAACTTCCTAACACCGGGGTAGATCCATCTTAACCTCGGATCTATCATTCACTGAAAGGGATCAAATCCCTTGTAAAATTTCAAAATCATATCAGGTAGATCTAGGCTGGTTGTAGTCTCACTGAAGTCCGTGGAACTCAGAACTCGCAATAGTTGTAAATATAGATATGAAAAAATACAATTTTGATGATTGTCAAGATATTTATATTTGCATGTTAACAATACTATTATATAAATATCATATCTATGGTATATCTATTTATGTGTAAATCTAGAATCTCTTTTTATCTCTCTTTATTGCAGCTTCTATATTATGTGTACATATCAAATAGTTCTCTTTCATATGCATAGAGATTTTTTTTCTATTTCATAGATATAGAGAGAGATTTTTATTTCTGTTTGTATTTATATTTGGCTAAAATATAGTATTATTATTATTATTTGTTATAATTATTATAAACATTTTTGAAGCCAACATATGATGTGATGTAAGCATTACCCACATAACCGGAGCAAGCAGTCACTGTATTGCCTTCGTCATTAATTGTTCACATTTTAGTCTATGTTAATTCCAGATTGTAAACCCTAAAGTTATTCAATGTTTGTTCATGTATCTCATAACTGTATTTGTTAGGTTTCTGTGTTGTGAGTATAATTCATTTATGTTCAAGTATACATTTTTTCATAGTTTTGTTTCAGTTGCATATTTTGAAAAATGTAGCGCAAGCAGGAGCTTCTTGCACATGTTAGGTGTGAACGTACAAGTAGTCTGAGACAACTTCTTAGCGACCACTTAGTAAAAGTGATAATTAATACCATCTTGTAACATGTTAGGTGTGAACGTACAAGTAGTCTGAGACAACTTCTTAGCGACCACTTAGTAAAAGTGATAATTAATACCATCTTGTAATTTGACTTGATAAATAAAAGTGAAAGTCTAATTTCCTTTGATCTCTTAGTCTTAGAGATCTAAATGAAATATTCTTAGAGATTCTAGAATATTAGTGAGTTAGATTTGATATAATCTTAGATGTACACCTCATTGTTGAGATAAGGTGGTTGCTAGGATTAAGGAGATTAGTTAAGGCTGGTTCCTAGAATCAAGGATGTTGGTTGATAGAGTCAAGGAGTTGGTTGTTTGAATAAAGGAAGTTGGTTGCTAGAATTGAGGAGATTAGTTATCTCTCTCAAATCATAAATAGGACAAGATGGGAGTTGTGAAAAGAATACATTAAGGAAGTTGTGTGAGGAACACACACAAGTGAAGCCAAGGAGGAGAGAACACATATAGTAGAAAGAGGATCGACCAGCAAGGTGGAAGACAGTTAGGATGTACAATGTCGTACAGGGTATAGTGGTTCCTTAGATTTCAGTGAGGCGTATTTCTTATTTTCAGCAGGCTGGAAACCTCCGGTTGAGGTGTCCTTGTAAGTTTTGTGATTATTAAATGATAAGCTGATTTGAAGGACAAATTCTTGTGTATACTGCTTATGCTTTCGTTGTTAATTTTTTAGCTATATGTGTGATTGTTGCATGTTCATAAGTATTTATTTCTGCTGTTAAATAAGTTTAGGTCTAATTTATTTAATCAAGAGAAACATAGGAAAGTAGTCACCTAGGGCCTGAAAATTAACATGGTATCAAAGCTACTATGATTCAAAATATCCGAAGTGTAGGAGTTTGTTTGCAGATAGAGAGGTCTTTGGCTAGCCTTAGGTTCAATGATAGATTGGATGGTGCCTCGAATTTCCTATCATGGAAAGTCATGGTAAGTCTTCTATTAGAAGAGAATGACCTATAGGATGTGGTAGCTTCGTCAATAGTTCTACAACTTTTGGCAGCTCACAAGAAGAAAGAAGTGAAAGCTAAGCGAATGATCATGGATGCCATAAATGATCATTTGATCCCTCACATATTCAAGAAGAAGACAACGAAGGACATGTTCGATGCCCTGGTTAGCCTTTACCGGAGTGAGAACATTAACTATAGATGATATTGCATAACAAGCTCAGATCTATTGAAATGACCAAATTAGACATCATTACCAGTTACCTGATAATGACACAAATTCTTGACCAACTTGCCATAGTTGGGTAGAAGGTTGAAGACAGAGAGTTAGTAAACATGGCATTGAATGGGTTTCCATCTCAATGGGAAACATTTGTCCGGGGAATTTGTGCTCAGGAAAACCTTCCCACCTGGGAAAGACTGTGGGATGATTGTATTTAGGAGGAGACTCTGATGGAGTCAAAGGAAAGCAGACAGGGAGGTGATGGTAACCATCCCCTCATTAGTTAGGCGAAGAGGGGAAGAAAGACTTGAGTAAAATTAAGTGCTTCATATGTCATAAGCACAACCATTATGCATCACAGTTTCCAGACAAGAAGGGAAAAAGGAAGCAACAACAGAAGCAGGTGGCAGCCTCTTTAGAAACTTAAATGAGCGAGTTTTCTACCAGGTTCGAGAAGGATTTCTCGATTGTATCTTGCCTTTCTACTAGCAGGAGGAATGCTTGGTATGTGGACAGTGGAGCATCAAGGCATGACATCATCCCAAGAGTTATTTTCAAGTTTGGAAGAGCACAACTCTAGAGTTTAGGTCGAGCTTGGTGATGATGCCAAGTATTTAGTAGCAGGAGTTGGTGCCATTTCTTTCCAACTCTAGTTAGGTAACTCTTTAGACTTTGATGATGTGTTATTTGTTCCAGGTTTCAAAAAGAATTTGCTTTTAGTTTTGTTCATGGAAGATAAGGGCTATGCAAGTCCTCATTAGATCAAAGGAGTTAGCCCAAGATCAACTTAGGTGATTGGGGTTAGAGAAGGAACTTTTTACAGGCCACAAGGTGAACATGTTTGAGCCCTGGTTCATAGCACATATAACTTTGCGAGTTATGGCACAAAAGGACGGGGCACCTATTTCGAGGGAGATCGTTACAGGTCTTCTAGAGTTCAACATTAAGCAGTAGGGTGTATGCAAAGGGTGCATTCTTGGCAAGCATGCCAAGGCTTCTTTCCCAAGTAATGGGCATAGATCTAAGGGGATTCTAATATAATGTATAATAAGTAAGATTCGGGTAAATAAGGCACTATTTGTCCTAAGGAAAAACTTGTCACATTAAATTAATTGAAGTCAAATTGAATAAACCATTAAGGATTAATAAAGGTTAATAAATGTATCGTACGATGAGTTTGAGTATAATGTCTTATAAGATGAATGAACACTATTCATTTGTGGGGATGGAGGTGAGTGGGGTCACGATTTCCTCAAAATTTTGCAAATCAATAGGATCACGCCTGCAAGGTTGGATCAATGGATTATATTATTCCATGGGGTCATGGAAAAGAGGGTTTAGTTTTAGTCCTCCCTCATAAAGGGTTGGTAGTTTTCCCTCTCGTAAGGAAAGTAAAGTGAGTGCTCGACCCCGGGAAGAGACCTTATTGCTTTCCATTAATATATGGTTTCAAGAGTAAGGTCAAATCTTTCCCTTCGAGTCAGATGTTAATTCCTTCGTTAGGGAAGTCCTTGATGGGAGACATAGGATATATGGTCCTATCCCTTTAGGGAGAGACCTTATTGATCCTTTTTAGGCATTCCTTTTGGTGCCCCTAGACGAACAAAAGATAGCATTAAAAGTGCCCTTACGGGTTAGAAAATTACTTGATTTGTCCTTGAATAGGGGATTTTATTATTCGAGTTTGCACTTGCTTTCTCTATTACCCAATGGAACTCTATTTACCCTAGTGTCACTTTACCCATCAACAATGTTTAGGCTAAATAATACACATATAATGCATCATAGATTGATCACATCAAGTCCTAGTTTGGACTTCGAAGAAACTGTGAGATTCCATTATAAACTTAAACATGCCAGCACTGGTATGCAAACATTCCAGTTTTGACTAGTCTAGTTATTGCACTGAGAGTACAGAGGTGCTCTATAGTCAATTACATGGAAGAGGCTAAATACCATTAACGATTCTTCCCTTTCTATTGTTATTTGATAAAATCCGACAATGGATATATAAATTGCAATATAAAAAATGAATTATTACAATTTCACAAATTTTAACGTTGTAGATGGATTCAAAGACCCCCCTTTTAAAGGGGTTTTTGAATCCATATGAAACCTTAAAATTTATGAAATTGTCAAAATTTATTGTTAAAATCGCAAATATCCATTGTTAAAATTTACGAAATTGTAATAATTTTATAATTACAATTTCATAAATTTTAATGGTGTAAATGGATTGAGAGAAGGGGGTCTTTGAATCCATCTACAATGTTAAAATTTACAAAATTGTAAAACTTTATTGTCTAAATTGCAATCTGTTGATTTTTGTACCTAGGCAGATGTTCCCTAGGTGACTTTAATTTTTGCCTAAAGTCACTTTAAGAGGGAAAAAGGTGACCCTCACATTAAAAGTCACTTAATGAGACTTTATGACTATAAAGTCACTTTTTGATAAATTTAAGTGGGTGAGTGATTTTATTTATGAGAAATAAATAAAGGGGATTTTCACTCTCATTTCATCTTGGCCATTGATTTGATTCTTTCTCCACCGTTGGATTAAGAAACTCACTTAGGGCAAACAAAAAGGGTTGAGGGAGGCAAAGAGACTTCACTTGTTCATTTTTCAGGTGAGAAAGAGAGAGCTGAGAGAGGGGTCGAGGTTGCTGAGAAGGGGCACGAATTTCCAGGAAGAGGACAGCCATTAAATGCACAGAAATCGAGGAGCTTTCCCTGCTGAAAGGACGGCACAGAAATCGAGGAGTACGACCTTCATTTATTGAAGTGGTACGGCTGCATTAAATGCTGATAAATTCGTGGTACGGCCTGGTACGGCTGCATTAATTCTCCAGCACGAAAAACGAGGTGGTACGGCCTACATTAAATAGCACAGAAATCGAGGAGGTACGGCTGCAATAAATGCTGTACGGACAGCATTAAACAGCACGAAAATCGAGGCATTTATTTCCTGTACGACCGCTGTACGGACTGCCTGTACGGCCTGGTTTTCTTCAGCACGCAAATCGAGGAGTGGTACTGTTTTGTACTGCTGTTTTGGGGCACAGAAAACGAGAAAAATGTACTGCTAGGTTTGCTGAACATTTTTCCAGACTTTGAGAAAATGACTGCTGGTGGAGATAAGTTGTATTTTCACATTTAATTTTCTGTCCTGTACTTTGCTGAAGAAATAATTAAATCTCTCCTCTCTGACTGGTTTTCCCCGTGGGGGTTTTTCCAGGGCTGATTAGCCAAAAATCTCTGAGTAATTTTTTATGGTGTGCATGCATTTGTTTTCAGCCTGTTAGTAATTTTTACTGTGTGTTTAAAATTGTTCGGCAAAATTTTTAAGTAGCTTCAAGCCTATGCAAAACCGGCTGAAGTGAAAAACACAAATTGTTCATTTAAACCAGCAAGCAGTAAATCTGAGTTTTTCAACACAATCATCTATTGTTCAAACAATGGATAGTTGAAATCTTGATTATAAAATTTTACAATTTCATAAGTTTTAACAATGGACATCTTATATAATTATTAATTTAGATTGTCTAGTCATATTTTTTCATCATGTGACTAAATTAGTCACATTTTTTATCCTATGACTAAATTAGTCTTTTATTTTAGTCATTTTTAGTTGTGATCACTTAATAATGCTCAAATTTAGTCAAATTTCACTTAAAACACTTTGGTGACCAACATTTTTGGTGGTTTAGTCATTTATTTCACTTAGTGGCCCATATTTTTACTAGTGAAAAGTGGAATTGGAAGGGCTCTTAGCATTAGCGGGGGTTTTGCAAAGCCCCCTTGAAGGCATCGTTGCTAAAAGTTAAGCCTTTTAGCGACGGGTTTTGAAGAATTATAAACCTCCCCCAAAAGTGAATTTTAGATTGCTTGTCCTCAAGCAACTGCAAACTGGGATGCTGCAATACCTGTTCACCTTCCAATGTGGCATCCTCTGGTGGTAGTTCCTTCCATTGAACCAAGTATTCCCTAATTACCTTGTTCCTGAGTTTCCTTTCACTAGTCTGTATGATTCGTTCAGGAATTAGTATCAGCAGTCCTTCATCATCTAAAGGAGGTAATTCTGTTGATGGAGTAATGTGTTGCCTAAGGGTCTTTTTCAGGTTGGACACATGGAACACATCGTGAATTTTACTTTCCTGAGGTAGTTCTAGTTCATATGCCACCTCTCCCACCTTCGTGATTATTCTGTAGGGTCCATAGAAGCGAGGTTTTAACTTTGCTGCTCCTTTCTTCTTAAGCGAAGACTGTTTGTAAGGCTGGAGCCTTAAGTATACCAAATCCCCTACCTCAAAGCTCCGCTCAATCCTGTATTTGTTTGTATATAACTTTTGCTGATTCCGGTCTGTCTGTAAGTTTTCCTTAAAGATTTTACTAATATCTTGACTATCCTGTATCCAATCCTTTGCCTTAGGAGCCCTACTGTCTCCAAATGACAAATCTGCATAGTCCAAGGCCTCGTAGCCGTATAATGCCTTAAAAGGAGTCATCCTAATAGACATGTGATAGGTAGTATTGTAGCAATACTCCCCTAAGTGTAGCCATTTGATCCAGGTTCGCTGCTGCCCTGTTACGTAATTCCTCAGATATCCTTCAATCCACTTGTTGACTATTTCAGTTTGTCCATCGCTCTGGGGATGATAACTCGTGCTGGTAGCTAGTTTGGTCCCCACTAATCTGAATAGTTCCTGCCAGAAGGCACCTGTGAATTTGCTATCCTGATCACTGACAATGGTCTTAGGTAACCCGTGTAACTTGAAGACCTCCCTGAAGAATAACTCAGCTACTTGAGCTGCAGAGTAATCTGATGATATATAAAAGAAATGTGCAAACTTGGTCAGTCTGTCAACTACTACATATAAACAATCTCGCCCTTGGACCTTGGGCAATCTTGTAATGAAGTCCATAGAGACACTTTCCCACTTATGTTCTGGAATTGGTAGTGGCTGAAGCAACCCTGCTCGATGGATGTTCTCAATCATGTTTTGTTGACAGATGCTACATTCCCGTACGTGTTGCACAACTTCCCCCTTGAGGCCCTTCCATGAGAACCTCTCTCGGATCTGTCTGTAGGTCTTCAAGAAACCCTGATGTCCTGATAATGGAGAGTCATGTGCTGCCTGAATGATCTTTTTCCTCAACGTGGATTCTGGGACGAGGTATATCTTGTTCTTGTAATAGATGATGTCATCAACAATCCTGTACCTGTCATCAAGCGAATCATCAACTTTTTGTTTGTCTATAGGTTTTCAAAATGTATTTAATGTAGCTGTTCCACTTCCACTTCCACCTAATGCTGTTGGGGTGGAACTTGAGCCACCAAATTTTGAGGTGTGAGAAGCAATTTCAGGTGAAGAAGACACATCAATCTCCCTCTGAATTCTTTGCCTTTTGACTTCTTTTTTTCCCTTTTCTCCTTTTGATTTGTCATAATCTTGTTGCACTGCCACTTTTTGTTCATCTGATATTGCTTTACATCCTTCCACTCCACCTCCACTACCATTACTAACACCAAGAAGGTGATCCACTACACGAGTTAAGGAAGCACAAAACTTGTGCCCACATAGCAGACATGTGACATATAATCCTTCTTTCTTAACATATTTCCAAGCCTCTGCTGAAGATTTATGGGGTTCCATTTGGTCAAATTTTCTGCATAACCACTGACCAAATAAGAATTAAATGGATTATTTAATTGTTATAATTTATAAATATGTTTAATTTCACA
>LPNX010167560.1:375449-417137 GCA_001517045.1 Pseudotsuga menziesii | reverse complement strand
AATGAATAAGTTAATGTATCTAATATGTAGAAGGTTATTATAAATTAGAAATATATTAATTAATTGGAAGAATTAATAAATTTGAAAGAGTAAAATTTTTAGTTTCAGAGAGATGAAGACCAATTATTTAATTAAAGGTTGGAAGTATAGGCTATAGTCTGGCAGGGACTTTGGCTCAGGAATCATGAATGGACTGTCTAGACTCTATACTCAGAATGGACTGTCTTTGTAATTCAACAAAAGAATAAGACGAATTGGTTACTCATGACAGGCATCCTTTTCCAGCTTTGGCCTAGGCCTCCCCACCGCCAATCAACCACAACTCCTTACTCAATTCTATAGTTAGAAAGCACATATGACTGTTGACATCACTGTTTGGTTTGAATTTAAGGGGGAAATACAACATATGGTGTTTTTCGCTTACTGGGGAAATATTACGCTTATGCTGTTTAGAGTTCTGTGTATTCATTTCCTGTGAAGAATGTGCCTGTTGGAAGTTGGGGTTTAGTATTTACTATTTACATTACCTGGATTCCTGACAGCAAGGTTCCATCTAGTTATTGGAGAACTGAAAACGTTTTTAATGTTTATTGCAGTTGCATGAATATTATCAATCAATAAAGAGCCACAGTATTGTCTCCATTGTAGTGGAAGGGGAGAATGTTCGGGCAGGTGAGAGCTTGAACAGTTCTAATGAAAATGGGGCCATTCCTTTGGATCTTGTATTTAGCATACAGTCGAGGGCTTATGTGCTAGGTAAACTGGTTAAACACAAGTGAGGAAAATATTGCTCACCTGTTACGCTGTTAGTGGGATGTCACTACACGAAGGAGGTATGTGCAGGCTGCAGCAGTGGGAGTCTAGTGCCATCGGTCCGTCGCCCAGCAGTGGGAGTCTAGCACGATCAACACCCTGCAGGCTGCAGCTTGCTCACGATTCAGAAACGACCCTCTGCACAAACGACCCTTTGCAAAAACGAGCTGCGACTCGCAAGCCTGCGACAAGGTAGAGTGAGTAGAGGACTTGGTGAATCGTCCTCCCTTCGTCGTGGCCTATGAAACAGTGCTGAAGCTTGAAACGCGACGGTGAAACAAATTACAATTGCGCCCGCGTGAAAATTAGTCGGAAATCTTCACGATCAACTCTACAAACCCACCACAAATAGCATGAGAACAGTCGATAAAATATCGGAAATAGCCGTGGAGAGCCCTTTTAGGGTTACGGATTTCAAAATCGATTTGCAATGAATTTAAATGATTTTAAAAAAAAATCGTCTTGAATTTCGAATCGGCGAATATGATCGAACAAAATCGGCAGGCTCGGAAATTCGGCGATTTTCGAACTTGAAGTCAAAAAATCGCTAAACACGGTGACTTAGGCTATGACACCAATGATGGAGATTCTATGACAGTTATGACCCAAGTCAGATCTGAAGGCTGACATATTGACATACTGACATGTCAGGCCTGAATAGAGCATCTTGGAGGTCGAAATTGGGAGTTGGAGAAGGCCAAGAGGCTCCTACTCAAATTTGGGAGAAGAGGGAAGGTGAAGAGAGAGGCCACATGGCATAGCATGAGCAGCCACACCAATTCGACTTGGCTTTGGTTTATGGATGGATTTGGAACCTTAGAATATCAATAATGTTTATAAAATACAGGGATCATCCATGAGAAGAAGTTTTTTGCTCATTTGTGAAATTATCATTTGTGAATTGTGAGAGCTAGTGGATGACTAGTTTTCTTGCTTTAGCCAATTTCGAGGGTGAAAGATTCCCATCCTAGTTGGTGTTTGGAGAGGCCACTCAGGTCTTTCATGGAGCTTTAATGGAGTCTTATTTGCAGGTGTAAGCTACAGGAAATCATGTGGATTCTTTTATTGCAGCACTCTCTCTCAACTATTTCCAGTTTTCATACCATATTCATGCCAATGGAGGGATTGCGCTTTGGGTGAGCTATTGATCTCTTTGGGGAAGATTCTAATGTCCATTATCTTATGCTATGATGTGTATCCTCTGTATTTCACGTTCAGAATACTCTCAGGTCGAAATACCAAAGAGAATTCATGTAAAAATGTTGAACAATGAAGAAATAGTGTCATTTCCCCACTATCTTGTTTTGAACCATTGTAATGCTAATGATTTCGAATTGGGAGAGCCTTTCATTGTCCATTTATGATTGGAATCAGTTCAATATTCTCTGTTATTCATTCTCAGAAAGTTTCAAGTTGAAATTCCCAAGAGTTGTATGTTAAAATGACTTTTAATGAGCAAACAATGACCATTTCCACTCTATTTTGATATATGCCATGGTAATGCTTATTATTTCGAATGGAGGAATGTATCTCTGATAAATGTATGATGGATGGACTGTAATTAATGTGTATTTCAAGTCTCGTGTTCAGTACTTAAGCATTGGAAGCCATTTTACTCATTTTTATTGCATTGGGAGAAGATTTGGTGCATTTTCTCCAAGGGTCGAAATTGTGACTTGGGAGTTGTTTTGGAAAGAGTCATAACAGACTGTATAAACTGAACCATGATGCATATGAGACTTTGAAAAGGTCCCTTACACATAACCAGCCTCTGTTAATAAATTCAAGTGACTTTGGGATCATTTGTGAAGCCATTTCCAACAATTACCCGAGGGGGGGGAATTGGAGCCCCAATTTGCTAGTAAAGGCTCCTACTTTGAACAGAACATTAAACAATTTTGTAGATGTAATTGGGAGGTCAAAAAACATACATGAGCATGATATTTAAGTTATATTATTAGTCATTTACCTTCAGATAAAATTTGGAAGCATTTGGGTCAATTTGGAGGTCTAGACATCAAAACTAGTCAAGAGCCAAAATTAAGAAAAAATTGGAAAATTGGGCATTTTAATAAAATTCCAAAATAGGGACATTACACCGTGGTACCACCACTCGTGAGCCTCTCCGTCCAGATGGAGTGTAGCCAATTTAATGGCATCTGTCTCTGTCATGGGATTGAGTTGGAAATAGGTATCCAACTTTTGAACCCATATCCTCATTGAACTTCCGCGAGTCCCATCAAAGTTTGGGATGGTTAACCTGCCCAAGGTCTTCTGCAACTCATAGTTGTGATTGAATCCCTTATTGAAATTCCTGGGCCTGTTCCTACTCTTCATGTTGCAGAAATCTGAAAAAGACATGGTAGCATGAAACTCATCCCCTAAGTCTCTATATTTCTGGAAATAAGCCCCAAAAGGTGCGCTAGGTTCTACCTACATGACTGGACTACCTACTGTATCTGCCAAGAAGTGAGGCATGGTAGGGCTATTGGAAGGTCTGCTATATATGTGCGGTGTATTCTGTATATTAGTGTATGCAACCTTTCCACTGCTGCTTGTAGATCCTCGATCTACCGGTGAGGGAGGTGTACTGTTGATACCTATTTATGGTTTCGTAGATAATCTGTTGATTGCATTGAGTACATCCTTTTGCCCTTTGGCTAAGTCTTGCAATGCAGATACTAAGTTGTGAAACTCCATCCTGACCTCCTCTTCTCCCGTTCCTTTTCCCTTATCAAAGTGTATACTTGTTTGTTCCATGTCTGAGCTGATATCCTCTAGTTGGATATCCTCAAATTCCCCTGTGTATCTACTCTTTCTTCTCCTATAGGTTACAAAAGGGTCTCCTTCTGTATTCATCTATGTCTCATTTCTTAAGCCCATAGCTGGCCAAGAAGATAGCTCTGATACCACTGTAATACCCCAAATCCTGATATTTTCTAATTCTAAGCAAATACGCTGATACAACAGAGCATGCAAAAATCCCTATTTTATAGCAAAAATTAAGGTTAGGGTTTGTAGGATAGAATGAACACTTACCACTGATAAGCTGGCTGGTCTGCTCCTAAGAGAGTATGCATGCACCAAGAGCTGAATCGGAGATGAACTGATATCTTCTGCTTCCAGTGAAACCCCAGCAGCATGAACCCCAAATCAGCTAAGGTTGACGTTTTTAGTGAAGGAGGTGTCTGATGAAGCTGGAAATAAGTCGGAAGGAAGGTATGCCAGTGCTGGAGAGGATGGCCGGAGCATGCAAGGGTTTTGACCTCCCAGATGCTCTAGCAAATTGATCTCCCAGTCTGCTGCTCACGCCCCTAGAACCCTGTAAACTGCTGCTAGTTGCCCCGGATGGACAATCTGATCGCTGATAATCACCCAATGTAGTAGAGTGATCCTATCGGTGAGAATGCAGGCTGCATGTGAAAGAAATATGGTGATCTAGAGTCCTGGTGAATGACTAGGGTTTCCCAGCTAAATGCCCCCAACTGTATGGATGAATCTGCAATAACCTTCAGACTTATACTGGAATATTGGATAATGATGAATGCAATAGATACGGTGACAAACCTGGATGGTTTATCCTAAAGGAGACTAGGGCAGATGTCTCACTGCCGAAATCCCGTTAGCTGAAGACGCTGTCTTCAACCCCAATTGCTGTGGCCGCACGCTGTGCTGCTATTCAAGAGCTCCAAAATAATAATCATCAAAAGTGAGTACTTTCACTTTATCTTTCTTTTATAACTCTCATCTGCGAAAACCCTAATCTTTGACCTAATTAGGTCACTTTATTTTCTAATTTGCAGTTGACTTGCATGCATGTGCATGGAGACTTAAATGAGTGCATGCATCATTAAATAATGCTTAGATGGCATGCATGATGGTGGCCTTTGGCCCCGGTGGCCCTTCTTGACCTAATGGTGATAACATGATGATGCCCTAGATTTTCTATAGATGGCATCAGTCTTTAGATGATTCCCTAACTGTCAGTAACCGCTCGAACCCACAGGAATTGTTGATGAAATTGTCATTGATGCCAACATGGACTTGTAGTTGCCCCACAGGAGTTCATTGATGCCCTGCTGATGATGCTGAAGACCCTGGAGATGGTCTTAAAGCCTTGTGGATGATAGAGAAGCCCTTGATAGGTTGAAGAAACATCTATGACCCATTTTGTGGTCATTTGCCTTTTAATAGGGTCTTAGAACCCTTGGAGATGGTCCTAGGGCATGAGGAAGACTTGGTACCCACTTACATTGTGGTATGATGATGTGGTGGACACACTTGCTTGCTCTTGACGATGACCTTGATACCCTTGATGACGTCATGGAGTCCTTGGAGGTGGGCATATGACCATCTTGCATATGGTATTTTGTCCTTGGTTCCTTGATGAAGCCCTAGTGGCTTGATGCAACCTTTGATGGTTGTGGTCATTTGATATAAAACGTGGTCATAATGTGTTGAAACCCACAAACCTTGGAGGAAGCATGCTCTTGCACTTGACATGCTCTTGAAAGCCCTAGTGGCTTGATGAAATCCTTAAATGGTAAAATCGAGGACACACTTGCTTTTGATGGCTTCAACTGACCCTAATTGACTATTTCGTGGTGACCTAAGCATGGAGCATACACTTATTTTATGCTGACCATTGAAATGGTGAGACAAAAAGGGCATAAAAAATAAAATAAATTATTATTGTGTCAGCCCCATTATGTGAGGTCGGCCCAGAATAAAAAATTCACAAAGTCGGCTCAGTCAAAGTTTTAATAAAAAAAATATATTATAAGTCGGCTCAGAAATAAAATTAAAATAAAAATTGAATTTTTTTTATAGGTCGGCCCCGAAATTATGGTGAAAATTTAGTATAAATATCAGCACAAATCTTCACTTTTGTAAGGTGAAATTTTGGTGGAGCTCTGAGGAATTTCGCAGGTAGCAAAGAAGCAGAATTTTGATAGTCATTTTTTTTGGTTCTGAGTAGCAGCAGTATACTGAGTTTTCGTGGGAGCTGGCCCTAACTTGTTCAGTGAAATTTTTGGTGGAGCTTTGAAGGTTTTAAGGCAGCAAAACAAGTCTTACAGTCTTGTCTTCTCTGATGTTTGGGCATGAACAGTTCGCTGAGTTAGGTGGCAGCAGATTCAATTGTCATAATTTTTGGGGGTTCTATCATACAAACAGTCTGATATTTTGAAGAGATGACAGTCCATTATTAGGGCTTTTCTCAGCCCATAAACAGTCCTCATTTTACACCAGAAGAGATCTGAATCTTCCACAGATGGTTGTTGTTTGAAGATGTTCTGAGATCTGAGGTTGATTCCAAATCTGTGGAGTATATCTACAGCACAAACATCCACAGTCAACAGTCACAAATGCAAATACACAGTCCAAGTGTGAGATATCTACACAACCCTAAGTTTTGGCATGCACTTACAGTGACACAAAGAAGGCAAATGAAGATGATGATGAAATGACAGTGTTTGAATAATGTCTGATTGATGTCTTTCTTCCACCAATAGCATACACTGACATTGACTAAGGTATGTTCATGATACTTACACATTGAATATACAGCGGTACATAGAAATATACAGTATATGTATATACGTAGATACAGTGGTTGATACATACATTAAAGTATCAACAGTATACAATGAATGCCGTGGTGTGTGAATGGAGATGTTTACAATGGTATAGTATACATTGATGTGCATTCAATTCTATTGATGATGAAATAATGACTTGTATAAAGATGATAGTGATAGAACAGTGATGTGTAATGGTTTATACACTATGATGATGATATGAACACTCTATCATTAAGATGCATGTTCAGTGATGAAGAAAGGCTTATCCATAAGGTGAAAACAGTCCCAGTTTTGTGATGGCCTGTACATACATACACTGCTGAGTTTTGTATACAGTGGTTAAGAACAGTTTGTATGAAAGGTCAAGTTCAGAATTTTCAAAGTCATCTACAGCACATACAATATACAGTTCAAGGTTGTGTGAAATTGACTGCTGACTAGTCTGAGATTGGAAATCATGTACAGTTTTACTGCTGCCTTCTTTGAACAGTCCCATAGTCCACAGGACAAGGTATACACAGTCAGCTCAGTGATATACAGGTATGTTTATATGTGTTTATGTAGTAATGATGCACAAGTAACAAACAAGTAATGGTGAAAATCTGAGTAAAGTCTGCTAAAGAAGTCTGAGCAAGAAAACATTTGCATACACAGTCATGGTTTTGGCATAGTCAAATCTATTTGATGATGACTATCCTTTGAAGAATGGGCAACTCTAAGCTCAGTTGACAGTCCATAATGCTTGAAAGAAGTTTCCAAGTGACATTATGACTCTCTTGATGCTATGACAGTCAAGTGGTGACAGTCCTGTTCTTTGAAGTTTGTTTTTGCTAATTTATAGCAGCAGTTATCTCTTGAAGCCAAGTGAACAAGTTTTTGATGATGCCCCAGTAGTAAAGTTGCACATACAGTGATGATCAGTGATATGATGACAAGAACAGCAGGTTTGGTTTTGATCTATCAAGAAGATTGACAGACCTATATGCAAACAATGATGTGCACAAATACATTGTCTTGACAGTGGTAGATAAACTGTGATTCAAAAAGCGAAGTAATTTATTTAGTAGTGGAGTGTAAGCAGTGAAGTATACCGTGCTGTATACAGCAGTGATGTATTCAGGTAAACAGTAAAGTATATAGTACTGATGCATACTGTGTTATATGCTGAGGTTATATGATATGTACTTAAGGATTCTCCTTGATGAAGTACTGTATGCACAATAAGATGCACAGTCTATGATGGTGGCAATGCACACTTGATGTATACCCCATGGTGATGGTGCCCTATGTTGCAGACCTTGATTGGTGTTTTTGATACTTTGATGACCAAACTCTATGATATAGTCGCAGGCCAACTTTGAAGAGTGGCATACACAGCCTAATATGAAACTGATCAGTGGAAAGCACAATGCAAGGCTGATGCCCAGTCAAAGATCGTGAAGATCTGAGCAGACCTTGAGAGCAGACTTTGTTGAAGTGATATGTGATGCAGCAGTTACAGCATCTTTATATGACAGCTTGACAGTGACATACAGTGACAGCAGTCTGATATGATATGACAAATGATAGTGATAGGTTGATGACATTGACAGTGCTTATACAGTAAGATGCTTGACAGATTGAATTTGACATGTGGATTGATGAGGTTTCTTGGGCAGAAGTTAATGAGCAGAGATTGACCAGAGATTCATGAGCAACAGTGAAGAATGATGATCAAAGATTAAGAAGTACTGACCAGAGGATAATTTGCAGCAGTAGATGGCCAGCAGTTGTAATGATCAGCAGTGTTACAGCAGAGTTGATGTGATGAGCAGTGTTGATGATGTGACAGAGATTTCTTGTGTATGATGACAGCGAACCTTAATTGTAAATGCAAGCTTAACTTGCTTTTGAGGTTAGGATACCTCAAACCCTTCTTAGCAGGGTCTAAGAAAACCAGGCAGGGTCCTGGATGCAGAGTAGGTGCTCTATGTATCAGTAGGTGCTGATTTTACCTAACGGTTGTAGCCGGACCAAAATTAATACAAAAAGATTACAAAATTATATGGTGTTGTGTTCTTTTGTGTTATGGTTCTTGATGATTTAAATGCTATGATATGTGAATAATGACGTTTATGAAATGATTATGAGATTGGCTGAATGATGAATTGGTAGTTAATCGTGAAAAGCTAAGAAAAGTTTTAATATTGCTTTACACTGATTCACCCCCCCTCTCAGTGTTTAACAGGAATCACATAGGTTAGCGGTTTTGGTCCTCAATGCTTAATCAGATGAGGACATTACATGATCGGTTGAACCGCAACGGTGCAGAGCGTACACAACGGAGTCTTGTTGATTTTAAGGATTTTAAAGACTAAGTTTGTTTATTAAGAAGGAAAATTAACCTCCAAGAATCTCTTTCGGTTCAAATGAACCTCAATAGAGCAAGCAAGGAGGGGTAAATTTTAAAATGCGAAAAAAAATTAAGTACTCAAAGAAACAAAGGTTTTCTAATTAAGCCTACCACGCATCTCTTTCCCCTTTCGGGTAACTCGGGAAGTCGTGGGGTTAGTATTAGTGTTACTTTGCAATGAATCTAAAACTTGAAATAGCAAAGTATACTGATCTATAAAGCAAAACTACACTAACAAGAGAAAAACCATGAAAAAAGTGCACCGACGCAAAACCCCCCAGGGGGGATGGAGAGTGGGATCTAAAGGAGCCTACTCAAAATATTTTGCTACGGTATTTACAATGCTTGAGGTGGATGCCAATGGTCCTTACAGATCTGGATCCAAAGGCTTACGTCTTTTAGGAATGATGCAAGAAAAATGAATATTGCTCTGGAAGGCTCTGGATGGCCCAAATATTCAATTTTCCAGCAACACTTCTCCTTGTCCTGTCAACAAAATACAAAAACCAGCCACCTATCCTGCACCAAATGTGCTAAATATAATGTTAAAAGCATAAAATAACTAAGTACTGAATGATCGAAAACTATGCACAAGTACTTAACAATTTTAGATCTATTCTAAGAATGATGCTTTATACTTTTAGATCTAGAAACATGCTTAAAAAGATCAGCCTTTAGATATTCCTTGAAAGAGAAACTAAACTACTTAAGCATGTGAGTAACCGTAACCAAAGGGGAAAGTTTGATTTAAATTTGAAGGAGAGAGAGAGAGAAGGAACGAGCTCAAGCTTGGGAATGCTTGGGCTATGGAGTCCGTTGGTGGAGAGTGGAGGGACTATGCTCTTCAACAATGAGTTCTTGGAGGTTGAGAGAAGCAAGCAAGATCTGACACAAATCCAACAGAAGCACTTGTAAAACACCTTCACACTTGCCAAGAGACTAATTAGATCCTGTAAAAGCTCATGCTAAAGACAAGAAGAGCATACCCATAAGCAAATCAACATGCAAATTCTAAATCTTGAACATAAATTAATTAAGAGAGCAAAGAAACTACTTCACTCACTCCTACCGATTAGTACTAATCCTTCAATCTGGATAGATTTGAAAAGGAATAGAAGATGCATAAAAGTAATTCTATATATTACCCTAGCAACAACACGAGACAATGATCATCCAACACTTGAGCCATGCACTACATGAGACCTCCAAAGCCTTTTATTATTCCAAAATAATACAATACAATACAACTAGAGTAGACCTTCGATCCTTTGACCATGAAAAACAATGAACTAGGAGCCCACTTAAATAGCAAACATGACCCAGGGGGTGCTACCTACACTGGCAGAGAGAGTCCAGTTGAACTCAGTTGAAGTGTAGTGGAAGAGGAGTTGATTTGAGCTAATCTGAGTTAAACAAGAGAGGCAAATGCCACCTCTCCTACCAAACTCTACCAACCATTCACCATGCGCCAACACACAAACAACAACTCGCTAATCCATGAGGTTTGTCGTTAAACTAATTCCACACGCACGCATTTGATAGTTCACATGAAGAGGGTGATGTCATCCATAATAATATTCGCTAGCCTTCAAAAATAATTAACCAAAGTTTTTGTATTACTTCATGTTGAGAGGGCTCCACCCCTTCCTCCTCTTCACGTGTGAGCTTAAGCTTTGTTTGAAGTGGTTGATGTCACCCATATAAACACACCTCCACTTCAAACTTTTTAAACCAAAGTTTAATATTACTTCATGTTTAAAGAAGGTTGCATGACATGGGGGACCAATGCCATGTCACTTCCCCACTCTTTATTTGGCTTTATGACTTATTAAACATTTTGACTTTAGTTCCAAAATGATGCACTTTAGCATTTAAATGTTATTTTGATGCTTGGTTAGCTGAATAATGCCCCATAGGGTGCCTTTGCCACCCGAAACATAGGAAAATGGTCTCTGGGGTAAAGAGGATGCGCTGAGTGTGAAAACGAGCATCCCCACGCCATAAACGAACTTTGAACCCGACTTTTATGCCGTTTTGAAGTTTTTCAATTAAACCATTAAAAATGGCTTAAAAAATGGAATTTTTTATTCTTCTAGGAATCAGACGGAACTCTAAGGGGACCTAGTACATGTCCATATGACTCAATTCGAATGCCTAGCATATTTATAAACACTGACACAAAGTCTCTAATAACCTCCTAAGGCCTAACCACCAAGACGACTACCCCAACTTTGGAGGTGTGAGTGAAAAACTCAGAAATTATTAGTCATTTGTTTAACAACTAATAATAACGAAGGGAAAAAAACACTCTGGGCTAGTTGGGTTGTTGCTTAAGTCTGGGAAGCGGAGCCTTTTATAAAAATTGACCATGCTAGCACATTTTTTACAATTTTCCCAAGGGGGTATGAACATGTGTTACAAAAAAATTTAACAGCCTCCCAGAAAAATCCTGGAGGACTTCTGAACTCTGAAGAATGAACAAGTATACTTGTTCCACTTTGTCGGCTCGCTTGAAAAATCCACCAAGTACAACTTAGGTGGTAACAGTACTATGTTGGAACACCCTATGCTAGAGTACTATGCTACAACACCCTATGCTAGAGTACTATGCTGCAACACCCTATGTTAAGTATTATGCTGAAACACCGTATGCTAAAGTATGTTATGCGACCTAAGGGAGTCAGAAGGGTTAAAGAGTCTCCATGTGAATGGATGAGAGCTTTAAGGAGATAAGAAGGGGTTTTAAACGAGGTTTTATGCTGTCCTTAGCCATTGCTTGCGAGTTGACAACACAACCGGGACAATTTAATGTTGAAGCCAGGATTTAAATTCTTTTCATAAAAGAGAAGGTAGATCTTGGTCCTACATCTGTACTACGCGCGATCCACATCGTTGAAAGAACTCTTAGGGTTTTTTTGTTGAGTTCAGTGTAGTTAATTGGTCGTGGAGGTTTTTGTTCTCTATTTCCCTCTGGTGGTTGCTTGATGGTTTCGTTCTGTATTTCTTTGCTGCATGGTTGCGCTTTGTTTGCTTTTAAGTTGCCTTCACGCATGACCGCTAGAGATCTGCTCGGTTAACGAACAACTACGTTGTGCTATTAGTATTTTTATCAGCCAGTTTTGGCCGAGTTTCAGCCTTTGTGCAGTCTTAGCTATTTTAGTTTCTGTGTGGTAAGGTGTAAGGCTCCAGGTGTACTTGCCTTCAGTTTGTGATGGAGGAGCATCCTAGGCCGACAATTTTCGCAGAAAGGAAAGGTAAACAATTTGTTTAAGATTTGAAACTCTATTTTATTTGAATTTTTCGCACGCAACAGAGGAAGGATGAATCTTTTTTTTTTGGTTTGTGTGTAGGGAAGAGAAAGAATGGAGAGCTTGGAGGATAAGAACCCTTGACTCTCTAAGCATTTCTTTGAAGGTACAACTCTCTACCAAGTTTGTGTTTATCAATTTTAATTTGATTTCAATCCTTTTAACAAAAAATTGCTTTGTTCGACAGATGAGGCAAAGTGGACCAAGGGGTGGTTACTCAATCGATTGTATGAATTGAGAGTAGGCTTTGGCCTCACCATTATGGTCGAGACTTCAATCAAAAGCTAAGCATTACATTTTTAAAACGAAAACACATGGTTTAGGGTTTAAAATCTTTTCTCCTATTTACAGTTGAAATGCTTCTTTTCACAGATTTAAAATGTTGGGTTTTGTTGATTGTTTACCTAGATAGCTTGAAATCTTTCTAAAGAGATTAAGAAAGTATTGTAAGGGCCATGCTTGAGAAGCACGGAGTTCACTTCCTTCTATGCCTCTAATACTCTTTTCCGAGGCAAGAAAACATTAACCTATACCTTTTAAATCTGAAAGTCGTGTTTAACCTACCTCAGAGCGATCTAACATTACATGCCTGTGTGCATATACAAAAATAAATAGCGCGGCTCCTTCAATGAATGGCGGATCTACTCTTCAGAGACAAGGTATGTTTTAAATTTACTACAAGTCGGTTGGCTGCAATCCAAGGTTTTCTCAGCTTCAGGGTTGGAAGAAACGGGCTTTTCGATCTCCGTGGTTTGTTAAGATAAGTTAGCAGGCTTAAACTGTAATTGTTTGAACTAGCAATTGGGCTTTGCGATTGTAACTCCAACGCTGATTTAAAGGAATACTGTAGGGTTATTACAACAAGAACTGGCTTGATTATGATATTCAATTTAAATGCTAAGTTTTGATTATGATTTTGATTGAAATATTTGCTTGGATGGAAGCCGGTTCCAAGACTGTAAAATCTAAGGATTCTTTAATCAGACTCGTCTTGGTATGTTGCAATTGTATGCTTTCGATCTTTAATTTAGATTATTGTTTTGGATTTGCTTAAGTTTAATCTGTAATATAAAAGGTTTTATACAGTTTAAAATTGAATTTTCTTGATAATAGTAGTACTTGCAAATCCTAAAATTTCTGTGCATACTTGAATTAGAAAATAACAAAAGTTTATAAGGTAATAAATAATCTATCACGCTGAAAGAAAAACTAATGAACATCTCTGCGTATTTACTTTTTATGAATGCAATCAGAATTATAATCTACTTTCAGATTTTAAATAACAAGATCAATGCCTTGGATAAACCAGTAAAGAACCTATCACCACTGATAGGAAAACAAAATTGAATATGTCATTCCTCCCAACCAACTCCTAGAGAAGCCAAATTTACTTGCTCCATAACCCCCGAGCCTGTTTGTTGAACCACAAGGGCAATCAATGCACAATCTCTATCTTTGCATCAAATAGATAATTTTCCCTCCATCACAAGCCTCCTGCTTATTCGATGGAAACAATACTTTATAGTATTTTGCCTAGGACTTGGTCATTTATGAGCCACCTGCTCATTAATGCTCCACAAGGAGTCTTGACCTGATTTTGGGGAAGATACCTCCCGTATCGCTTGAGTTTTTACTCAACAACTTTCGCCATTTGTCATTTCCCCTTGTGGGTCAGCAAACACTCTTTTAATGACTACTTCAGTTCCGATTCCTCTCAGTTATTTAATTAATAATAATAATAATTCCATTACATTTATTTTGACTTTATTTGTCAAAATATATAAAAATAAATAATCAAAGTCTTAAACAATTTAATAATTGTTTGGTGTATTACATACACCTCCCCTTTAAAGTTAACACCATCCTCAGTGTTGTTATTTCTTCGTCCTTTTATACTTCCATTATTTCATCCTGAAATAGAACTAAATATGCTTCTCGCATATTACTTTCCAATTCCCAAGTGGACTCCTCTGGACTAAGGTGGTTCCATTGCACCTTGACTTGGCCGATGGTACGGTTCCAGATTAAAAGTTCTCTCCTGTCGAGAATACGTTTCAGTTCCACTTGAAATTCTCCTTTGGGTTCCACTTGAGTAGCATCATGGACGCATTTCTTTAAAATTGAGACATGAAAAATATTATGTACTTTTATTGTAGGTGGTAATGCTAATTGATATGCCACTGGTACAACTTTTGCTAAAATTTTAAATGGTCCACAATACCTGGGTGCCAATTTTGAGTATTTTCCCAATCTTAAGGAACTTTTTGTGGGTTTCACTTTTACATAAACATGATCTCCTACCTGGAACTCTCATGGAGTTCTTTTTAAGTCAGCATAACTTTTTTGCCTATCTTGGGCAACCTTCAAGTTATGTTGTACCTGTTTCACTGTTAGTTCCTTATCTTTCAATATTTTAGGCCCTAACATTAGTTTGTCGACAGAGCTGCTCCAAGAAATGGGAGTATTTACTTTCGTCCATACAGTATTTCAAATGGACTTAATCCAGTTGAAGCTTGAAAATGATTATTATATGCAAACTCTACTAGATACAAATAATCTTCCCACTTACCTGGTTTATCCATTACGTACATTCTAAGTATGTCTTCGAAAACTTGATTTATCCTTTCTGTTTGTCCATCGGTTTGAGGATGATATGCGGTGCTAAAATTTAATTGCGTTCCTAAACCTTTAAATAAAGCCTTCCAAATTTTTTTTGTAAATTTTGTATCTCTGTCCGAAATTAGTATTTTAGGTACACCATGCAATTTGAAAATTTCCTTCATAAAAATATCAGCAATATTAATAGTTTTATATGTAGATTTTACTGGAATAAAGTGGGCTGCCTTACTAAGTTCATCTACCACAACCATGATTGAGTCATTTTGCTTAACATTTTTAGGTAACCCAATTATGAAATCCATACTGATAATTTCCCATTTCCATTCCAGAATAGGTAAGGGCTGCAACAATTCGGTTGGACGTTGATGTTCAACTTTTACCTGTTGACGTTCAATACATCGTGCTAAATATTCTGTTACTTCATTTTTCATGTTAGGACAGAAGAAATCCTTCCTTGTCATGGTAATCATTTTCTGATATCCAGGATGTCCCGAATAAGGTCTTTTATGGTCTTTTATGTAATTCATCCATAATACTTAATTTAATTTCTTCCGAATTAGGTATATATAATCTTCGTTTGTGTAATAATAACCCTTTTGTTATTCAGACTAAAATTTGTTTTTACTCGCTTTACATCATTTTCTGTTGTCTTCTCTTTTAATTTCTGGTAATCTTTATCAAATTTTTCTGCATTTTCATTCTTATCCACTAAATATGTTTCATATCTACTCCTTGAAGTTGCATATAGCAGATTTGCATGACGACTTAGAGCGTCTTCCACCTTATTCTCTTTTCCTTTTATATGATTTATTTGAAGATCGTATTCGCTTAAGAATGATTAGCACCTAGCTTGTCTAGCATTAAGATTCTGTTGATCGAATAAGTATTTTTAAACTTATATTATCAGACATTAACAAAAATATCCTTCCTATGAGATAGTGTTGCCACATTTTAAGCGCATGAATGATAGCAGCTAACACTAGATCATGAGTAGCATAATTCTTTTCGTGTTCCTTTAGCTTCCTAGACTCATAGGCTACAACATAATTTTCCTGAATTAGTACTCCACCCAGCATTCTTTGCATGTGTCCATACATACAGAAAATCTTTGTATGGATCAACAATTTTTAGAATAGGGGTTGTTGTTAATAAGTGGTTTAATTTATTAAAACTTTCTTCGCATTTTTCATTCCAATCAAATCTCTTACCATTTTTTTGTAATGAAATTATAGGATATGCTATTTTAGAAAATCCTTCAATGAATTTATGATAATAGCCAGTAATCCCCATAAAAGATCTTATATTAGTTACGTTCTTAGGAACAGGCCATTCCATGATAGCTTTAATTTTATCGGGATCTACTGATATTCCATCCTTGGACAACACATGTCCTAGATGTTGAATTCTATCTTTGAAAAAGTCACATTTGATAAACTTGGCAAATAATTGTTGTTCCTCAAATGGGTACCTATTTTTATACCTCCAAATCTCATAAAAATAGGTGTCCATGCTCATCTCTAAAATGGGTATCTATTTTTGTATCTTCAAATTTCATAAAAATAGGTGTCCATGCTTATCTCTCAAATGGGTACCTATTTTTATAGCTGAAAATCTCATAAAAACAGGTGTCCATGCTTATCTCTCATAAAAATAGGTGTCCATGCTTAGTTCTCAAATGGGTACCTCTTTTTATAGCTCCAAATCTCATAAAAATAGGTGTCCATTTTTATCTCTAAAATGTGTACCTATTTTTATAGCTCCAAGTCTCATAAAAATAGGTGTCCATGCTTATCTCTAAAATGGGTACCTATTTTTATAGCTCCAAATCTCATAAAAATGGGTGTCCATGCTTATCTCTAATATGGGTACCTATTTTTATATCTCCAAATCTCATAAAAATAGGTGTCCATGCATATCTCTCAAATGGGTACCTATTTTAATAGCTGAAAATCTCATAAAAACAGGTGTCCATGCTTAACACTTGTAGAACTATTTTTAAGTGTTCTTCATGTTCTTGTTGTTGAGCATTGGTTGTCATTGATGACACCCATTAATGACAAAGGAGTGATAAAGGTTGAATACAAATGTTGATGGCATGATAGATTGGGCATTGAAGCCATTAATGAGTCATAAATATTTATGACATGGCAGGACATGGGCAATTGGAACACCAAGTGGACCAAATGACCCATTCTATGGTCATTTGTGGTTTGTATGGTTATTGGTGGCTTGATGGAGTCTTGGAACCCTTGGAGATTGTCCCAGTACATGAGAAGTTTTGGCACCCACACACGTTGTGGCATGATGGCACTTGGACACTTGATTGCTTGATGTTGGTCCATGCTACCATTTGATAACGGGCTTGAAGTCCATGGAGAGGATCTTGATTAAATGACAACATGTCATAGCTAGATGATATGAGGTTCTTGAAGCTCGATTGATGAAGCTCTTGATGGCAGTTTGATGGTCCTTGTTGCCACTATGATGGTGATGTTCTCACACATTGCACAAATGGATGACAAGACCACGCACTTGTTGAAGAAGCCTATACACTTGAAGACTTTGATGAATGGTAATTAAATAAGGGCATGGCATACAAATAACCCTTGGAATCCTAAGACATTTCATGAAAGATTGCGGGGTTCCAGACATGACATACAACAAGAAGGATAAAGAATAATTTGAAGAAAATAAACAACCTCCTATCCACTAGTGAGAGCACCTTGAAGAGCAGGAGTTGCCATAGGTGATTGAAATCTCAGTAGAAAAACTCTTGAAGGAAACTAACATCATTCTTGTGACAGCCAAAGCATGTTCATTCATCAAATTATGACTGAAGAAAACATAATAGACAAGCAAGAGAAGCATTCTATCCCTGAGATCATGGATGCAACACCGAAGTTTGTGATGTTTGAAGCTTCATAATTCAGGTAGCCTACAGATATATCAAGCTCCAAGTATCCAAAGATCAATTTTAAGGTCTATTGAAGGGACCGAATGTTGATCAGTTGGACTCAGAATTAAAGGTGTCTGATTGAGACAAGAAGATGAGTGAATTGTGATTGAGAGAAGACTAATGACTTCATTCTGAAGCCAACAATTGACTGAGTTTAGAACTGTGTTTGGGGAACAGTTCTCCATGGATGTGTTGGCTTATAAGCATGAACATTACAAATCCATGAGCATGAGCATGTGAGCAGTAGATTGGCATGAGTAGGATATCAATACCTAAGCACTTGGTTGTACTAGCTTGATGACATCTTAATGGTGATTTTATTAATGCTTGAGTAGAAATACACTGGAAAGCCTTTGAAATGGTTAAATTGAAGACCCTTTGAAGATGTGATATGTGGCAACTTATATTGACATGACTAGTGACGGTTAATGACAAATAACAGGAGTGACATTTCCATTAACAATTTCATGAGTAAGATTGAACAACATTTTGACTTGATGACAAGTCACAAGACAATGACAAAGTTGTTTTTGACAGTGATTGTTGGACTGTGAATTGACAAAGCAATGACAGTATCATTAAGGTGACAAGTCTGATTGACAATTTATGATAACAAAAGTGAACATCAGTAGTATGACTTGAATTTTGATGACTATGACAGCTGGAGTTGACAGTATTCTCTTGATCTAGTTTGATTTGAAACTTGGTTGAGGAGTGTAAAGGAGGTTTGAGTCAATTGGTTTGCAAGTGTTGACAGTGATTGATGTTGACAGTATATTGGCAACACTTTAACATAGCTGTTGAAGAAGTCCACATGGCATGGGGAGCAATCAAAGCCACTGAAGTGAAGTATAGCAGAGATCATTAAACATGATCTTAGGAAGTTTTCAAGCATAAATTTTCTTTGTGCATTGTGAAGCTTTTGATGGACGAGTATTTGACCCTTTGTCATTAATGTCAAAGGGGGAGAGTAATTGAAGAAGGTTGTCATCATTGACAAAGGTGGAGTTTGTTGAGCATTGGTTGTCATTGACGACACCCATTAATGACAAAGGAGAGATGAAGGTTGAATACAAATGTTGATGACATGATAGCATGGGCATTGAAGCCATTAAGGAGTCATAAATATTGATGACATGGCATGGCATGGGCAATTGGAACACCAAGTGCACCAAATGACCCATTCTGTGGTCAGTTGTGGTTTGTATGGTTATTGGTGGCTTGATGGAGTCTTGGAACCCTTGGAGATGATCCTAGTACATGAGAAGTTTTGGCACCCACACACATTGTGGCATGATGGCACTTGGACACACTTGATTGCTTGATGTTGGTCCATGCTACCATTTGATGATGGGTTGAAGTCCATGGAGAGGATTTTGATTAAATGATGACATGTCATAGCTAAATGATATGAGGTTCTTGAAGCTCGATTGATGAAGCTCTTGATGGTAGTTTGATGGTCCTTGTTGCCACTATGATGGTGATATTCTCACACATTGCACAAATGGATGACAAGACGACGCACTTGTTGAAGAAGCCTATACATGTGTAGACTCTGATGAATGGTAATTAAATAAGGGCATGGCATACACATAACCCTTGGAAACCTAATACATTTAAATAATGATATGGAAAACTCATTACATATAATTAAATGAAAACATGACAAGGTTAGCCAGCCTGATAAAAGGGGTTAAATCCTTAAATTTACAGTCTACATAATTAATTAAAAAAGACATACAAACATGATGTCGACCAGCTAAAAGAATAGGCATTAATTAATTTTTGTAACAAGTCGCTCCAAAAATATATGAAAAAACTATTATAAATAACCAGTCAACATCTTCATTTAATGCAAGAAGAATTCAGTGGGTTCTCTTTGAATTTCAGGTGGACTGAGGTAGAATTCAGAGGGAAGCAGCTGGAAGTAACCATAGTGTGAAGAAGTCTTTTATTTCTCTGAAATTTGGGTGTACAGTGACTGAGGTTGCAACAGTAATACAAAAGAGCAGCAGTAAGTTTTTCTTCTTTGATTTTTGGGTGACCACTTGAAGACTGAGGAAGCCGCAGGGTGATGATTTAAAACTTGGGTGAAGTGGATGGAGGACTGACATAACCACAGGCTGCTTCTTTTATTTCTCTGAAATTTGGTTGTACAGTGACTGAGGTTGCAATAGTAATACAAAAGAGCAGCAGTAAGTTTTTCTTCTTTGATTTTTGGGTGACCACTTGAAGACCGAGGAAGCTGCAGGGTGATGATTTAAAACTTGGGTGAAGTGGATGGAGGACTGACATAACCACAGGCGCAAAACCTTTTTAGCTCTGAGGAAAGGTAACCTTAGGGTCAAATGAACAATTAAATGAAGAATGCTGAAAGCAGGATGAATGAGAGATCTTTGTACCTTGTTTAAGCATCTATAACATTCTTTGAAGACAAGTCTCTCTCTGATTTCGGGTATCTACAACAGGGTATCATGCACAAAAGATATGATCCACATACCCTTGTAATATTGCATCATCCGAAGTCTATCAAAAACGTTTTGGTGAAACTGATCTCTAGATAGTGAAGAAGGTTGTCAAGGCTTTGCAAAAAGCCACAACGCTGTTAAGTTTGTTTTTAAGGACATTCTGAGGCTGCCATCCAAGGTTATGTTTTGCAAATTATATGACAAAAAGAAAAGGCATCCGAATGGATGATTATATGTAGTTCTCTTACTAACACCATAGGCAGTGACATAAATTCGGACTACTGCAGAAGGTTTGATCTCAGGCATTTAGTGACAGATAAAGACCTTGATGACTTAGCAGTGTCTTGGTATGAGCAGTGTATGGGAAGATTGCTTATTGTTGACTTGATGTGTGTATTGACAAGGAATGAATGTGCATAATCATGTTGATGTAACATAAGCAGGACCTTTGAAGTCTGGGTATGACAAGGATTGGCATGCGAGTCGACCTATTAGAGCAACATGAGTGGATGAGAGTAAACAAGTGTAGCAACAGATGTGTGGTTGTTTGGTTGAAGACTTACGAGCCTGAGTAGGTTGATGAGTAGAGAGGTAATAAGCAACATTTGATTGAGTGGAAGAAGTATGTGAAGGCAAGCTAGGTCTTGCATCTCTTCTTAGTTGGAACTAAGAAAAACCAAGCAGGGTCTTGGCATAGAAGTTGGTGCTTCTCAGTCAGTTGGAGTTGGTGTAATCGAGAAGATTGCAGTCTTCCGTTGTAACCCTTATCAATTTTGATATAATAAACTTTACAAGTGTATCTTATGAAGTGTTTCTTGTGATGTGATTGATTAATGTTGATGAAATTGTTAGTTTGCAAATCTCTGTTTAAGTTTTGAAGAAGTGAAAATTGGTAAAAGTCGTCACACACTGATTCACCCCCCCCTCTCAGTGTGGCATTATGTCCAACAATTGTTTATTTTTAGAATAAATTTATATGTCGTCGATAAAAACGACTACAAATTTATTGAAGTATTTACTTAAAATACTGTTCATTAAACACATAAAGGCTGCTGGGGCATTTGCTAACCCAAGGGCATTAGAACAAACTCATAATCACTGTATATGGTTCTAAACGCAGTCTTAAAGATATCTTCGTCCTTAATCTGTACTTGATGGTATCCAGATCTCAAATCTATTTTTAAAAATATTGTTGGTCCTCTAAACTGATCAAATAGATTGCCAATATGAGGCAACGAATATTGAATTTTAGTTGTCATTTTGTTTAGTTGTCTATAATCTATGCATAACCGTAAAGTACCATCCTTTTCTTTGCAAACAATACTAGTGTTCCCTAAGGGGAAACACTGTATCAAATGTATCTTTTATCGATTAATTCCTGTATTTGTGATTTTAACTCAGTAAGTTCTCATATGTTCATACGATAGGGATCCTTTGATGCTGGTACTGCCTTTGGTGCCAAATCAATTGTAAAATCTATATATGTTTTCGGAGGTAGCTTTGGAATAACTTCTGGAAATATATCTTTAAAGTCCTTTAGATTTGGTATGTCTTCTACATTAAGTTGATTATTTTTCACTCTCTCGTCCATTATGTAAACTGCAAAAACTTTGCAACCTTTACGAATAGGCCTTTTCATTTGTAAGGCTGAAATTTCTTTTATGGTGACTTTCCTGGGAATCCCTTGTACAACAATAGTATTACCTTTATTATCCTAACATGAGAATGTTTTATCATGACAGTTTAAAATAACTCTATGCTTTTCTAACCAATTCATTCATATCAATAAGTCATAAGATCCTAAAGGTAGAATATTTAAATCAGCATGCGTTCTAAGACCATTCATAATAAAATCACAATTTTTCACGAAGCTTGTTACTTTTCTCTTTGTGCTTGTAGCAAATTGAACTAACCAAGACTTTTCAAATTTATCTTGTTGCAACATGTATAGCTCTACAATTCTTGGCTATATATAACTTAAACTTGCACATGGATCAATCAATATAGAAATTGGTTTATCATTTAACATACCTCCGATTTCGACCATAAATGTTTGATGATCTGCTTGCCTGTTCTCCAATGCTGCACTAATTCTGGGCATGCTCCTTGCTCTATCTCCCACTGTAGTAGCTTCTTGAATTGTATACACGTTATTGAAACCTTTCCTTCTTATAAGACAATCTTTAAAAGAATGTGGTTCACCGCATTCCCAACATTTTAAGGGTTCCCTTTGTGCAATATTTTTATTAAAAGCAGTGGGTATTTCCCTTCTTTTTATTGCTGCAGGATTCTGTTGTTTATAATTTTTAAAATTATTTCGTTGAGATCCACGACAATTATTTCCAGAGTTGTTATAAAACTACTTTTTTTTTTTGTTCAAAATTTTCACATCTTTTACTTTTCCAATTACGTATGTTCCCTCGTTTGTTTTTATGTTGGTCATAGCAGAAGTTTGTTTTTCTCATGGCCTCTTCCAGAGTTTTTAGATTATCATATTCGATTTTATATTTAAACATAAGAGGTAAACAACTCAAGAAACGTTGAATTTTCGGTTTTTCATCAATAATGTAGGGTACATAACGTAATAAACTTAAAAATTTGCTGCAAAGTTCATTGTCATTGCACCTAATCGTAATGCATAGAATTCTTTGGCTTTTTCCTCGTAATACTGTTTTGATAAATATTTTCTTAAAAGTTTTCCAAGTTACATAATGTTCTTTAATGCTTTTCACCTTTTTGATGTCTTGTCACCAGATACCCGCTTTTCCTGTCAAATTATAAATTGTCATTTTTGCTTTTAGTTTATTAGAATAATTATAGATTTGGACGTACATTTTCATCCTAGATAGCCAAGCTTATGCTTCTCCTTTTTCGATTTCTCCATTGAACATAGGAGGTTTGATCTTCTCCATTAAACATAGGAGGTTTGATCAAACCTCCTATGTTCAATGGAGAAATCGAAAAAGGAGAAGAAGCAGAATCAAAAGCTCTGGATGAAAAAGTACTTCTAGATCTATAATTATTCTAATGAACTAAAAACAAAAATGACAATTTATAATTTGACAAAAAAAGTTGATATCTGGTGGCAAGACATCAAAAAGGTGAAAAGCATTAAAGAACATTATGTAACTTGGGAAAAATTTTAAGAAAATTTTTAAAAGAAAATATTTATCAGAACAGTATTATGAGGAAAAAGCCAAAGAATTCTATGATTTACGGTTAGGTGCAATGACAATGAAGGAACTTTGTAGCATATTTTTAAGTTTATTATGTTATGTACCCTACATTATTGATGAAAAACAAAAAAATCAACGTTTCTTGAGCTGTTTACTTCTTATGTTTAAAGAGAATCGAATATGATAATCCGAAAACTCTGCAACAGGCCATGAGAAAAGCAAACTTCTACTATGTCCAAAATAAAAAACAAACGAAAGAACATACCTAATTGGAAAAGTAAAAGACGTGAAAAGTACTAAGATTTATAAGAATTCTGAAAATAATTATCGAGGATATCAAAGAAATAATTTTAAAAATTATAAATAGCAGAATCCTGCACATGGATCAATCAATATAGAAATTGGTTTATCGTTTAACATACCTTTGATTTCGATCGTAAATGTTTGATGATTTGCTTGCCTATTCTCCAATGCTGCACTGATTCTGGGCATTATCCTTGCTATATATCTCCCACTATAGTTGCTTCGTGAATTGTATGCACGTTATTGAAACCTTTCCTTCTTACAAAACAATCTTTAAAAGAATGTGGTTCACCACATTCCCAACATTTGAAGGGTTCCATTTGTGCAATATTTTTATTAAAAGCAGTGGGTATTTCCCTTAGATTGTTGCAGGATTCTGTTGTTTATAATCTTTAAAATTATTTCGTTGATATCCACAATAATTATTTCCAGAATTGTTATAAAACTATTTTTTTTGGTTCAAAATTTTCACGTCTTTTACTTTTCCAATTACGTATGTTCCCTCGTTTGTTTTTATTTTGGTCATAGCAGAAGTTTGTTTTTCTTATGTTCTCTTCCAGAGTTTTCGGATTATCATATTTGATTTTCTATTTAAACATAATAGGTAAACAACTCAAGAAACGCTGAATTTTTGGTTTTTCATCAATAATGTAGGGTACATAGCGTAATAAACTTAAAAATTTGCTGCAAAGTTTCTTCATTGTCATTGCACCTAATCGTAATGCATATAATTCTTTGGCTTTTTCCTCGTAATATTGTTTTGATAAATATTTTCTTTTAAAATATTTGTTAAAAGTTTTCCAAGTTACATAACTTTCTTTAATGCTTTTCATCTTTTTAATGTCTTGCCACCAGATATCAGCTTTCCCTGTCAATTATAAATTGTCATTTTTGCTTTTAGTTTATTAGAATAATTATAGATTTGGAAGTACTTTTTCATCCCAGATAGCCAAGCTTCTGCTTCTCCTTTTTCGATTTCTCCATTGTACATAGGAGGTTTGATCTTTTTAAATTCACTGGTAACCTCCTCATATGGTTTATATTTCTTTTTCTGTTGATTACTATTGCTACTTTCGCTAGAATCTTTGTATTTTTCCTTACTATGTTTAGTTGATTCTTTGCTTGAATATTAATTCTCGTGATTAGAAAATTCTAATTTTCTTACCTCGCGTTTATAAGGGTGTAGTTCTTGCCATGTTTAGTTCGGGTCCTTTATTCTTTTCTTCTGCATTATTAAGTATCTTAGTTAGCAGAACATTATTTAGTTCTTCCCGTGCCTTTAAGATGCGTTCATTATCTTCCTTAACTTGTTTCAATTATGCTTTTAAATCTTTTAGTGTTTGTAAGAGTTCATATGGGTTATCATTCCTGCTTTCGTTCAGATTTACCCAAATTTCACCATTTCTAATTTTACCTTCTTCTATGTTTTCTGGTTCTTTAGGATGTAATTCTCTTTCAGCAGACATTCCCACATCTGCCATAATTCTTGCAAAATCAAGATTATTCTTCTCTTTCTGTTTGCAAAGAGAATCAAACCATAACAATAAAATTAGTTTTCTGGTTTGGTGAATTTGAAAAGATCAAACCTTCTATGTTCAATGGAGAAATTGAAAAAGGAGAAGAAGCAGAAGCAAAAGCTTGACTATCTGGGATGAAAAAGTACTTCCAGATCTATAATTATTCTAATGAACTAAAAACAAAAATGACAATTTATAATTTGATAAGAAAAGTTGATATCTGGTGGCAAGACATCGAAAAAGTGAAACGCATTAAAGAACGTTATGTAACTTGGAAAACTTTTAAGAAATATTTTAAAAGAAAATATTTATTAGAACAGTATTATGAGGAAAAAGACAAAGAATTCTATGATTTACGGTTAGGTGCAATGACAATGAAGGAACTTTGTAGCAAATTTTTAAGTTTATTACATTATGAACCCTACCTTATTGATGAAAAACAAAAAATTCAACATTTCTTGAGCTGTTTACCTTTTATGTTTAAAGAGAATCGAATATGATAATCCGAAAACTTTGCAAAAGGCCATGAGAAAAGCAGACTTCTACTATGTCCAACATAAAAACAAACGAGAGAACATACCTAATTGGAAAAGTAAAAGACGTGAAAATTTTGAACAAAAAAATAAAAGTACTAAGTTTTATAAGAATTCTGGAAATAATTATCGAGGATATCAAGGAAATAATTTTAAAAATTATAAATAGCAGAATCCTCCAACAATAAAAGAAAGGGAAATACCCATTGCTTTTAATAAAAATACTGCACAAAGTGAACCATTAAAATGTTGGGAATGTGGTGAACCACATTATTTTAAAGATGGTCCTGTAAGATACGAACAAGTATTGTCTCCCCGCATTGTTCGTATAAGTATTTTAAGCATCTAGTTGTATTGTTATGGCCATTACCTATTCCAGAATGGAAATGAGAAATTATCAGTATGGATTTCATAACTAGGTTACCTAAAAGTGTTAAGCAAAACGACTCAATCATAGTTGTGGTAGATAAACTTAGTAAGGCAACCCACTTTATTCCAGTAAAATCTACATTTAAAGCTTTTAATATTGCTGATATTTTTATGAAGGAAATTTTCAGATTCCATGGTGTATCTAAAATAGTAATTTTACACGGAGATGCAAAATTTACGGAAAGTTTTTGAAAGACTTTATTTAAAGGTTTACGCACGCAATTAAATTTTAGCACCACATATCATCCTCAAACTGACAGACAAACGGAAAGGGTAAATTAGGTTTTGTAAGACATGCTTAAAATGTATGTAATGGATAAACCAGGTATGTGGGAAGATTATTTGCATCTGGTAGAGTTTGCATATAATAATCATTTTCAAGCTTCAGCTGGATTAACTTCATTTGAGATACTATATGGACAAAAGTGTAATACTCTAATTTCTTGGAGCAGCCTCGTCGACAGACTAATGTTAAGACTTGAAATATTGAAAGATACGGAACTAACAATGAAACATGTACAACATAACTTGAAGGTTGCCCAAGATAGGCAAAAAAATTATGCAGACTTAAAAAGAACTCCACGAGAGTTCCGGGTAGGAGATCATGTTTATGCAAAGGTGAAACGCGGAAAAAGTTCCTTAAGATTGGGAAAATACTCAAAATTGGTGCCTAGGTATTGTGGACTATTTGAAATTTTAGCAAAAGTTGGACCAATGGCATATCAATTAGCATTACCACCTACAATAAAAGTACATAATGTTTTTTATGTTTCAATTTTAAAGAAATACGTTCATGATCCTACTCATGTGATTGACTGGAATGTTATACAGGTGGAACTCGAAGGAGAATTTTAAGTGGAACCAGAACGTATTCTTGACAGGAGAGAACTTTTACTTTGGAACCGTACCATCAAACAAGTCAAGATGCAATGGAAGCACCTTAGTCCAAAGGAGTCCACTTGAGAATTGGAAAGTAATATGCGAGAAGCATATTTAGTTCTATTTCAGGATGAAATAGTGGAAGTATAAAAGAACGAAGAAATAATAACACCGAGGACAGTGTTAACTTAAAAGGGGAGGTGTATGTAACACACTAAACAATTATTATATTGTTTAAGACTTTGATTATTTATTTTTATATATTTTGACAAATAAAGTCAAAATAAATGTAATGGAATTGCTTTCACATGTATATTGCAGTTGGGCTACCATGATGCAGAATAAAGATTGATCTCTTTATTTTTCTGAGCTATTCATTCATATGGGGTTTTATCATGGATCTTTTCAGCTTCATCCATTTCAGAGCCATGTTAGCAACGTTTCCGTGCCTGGACTGAGATTTCCTTAACCATCGAGAGGATTTCGGTGGTAAACTAGTTCATTTGAGTAGAGTAGCAGATCAGATATGGTACACATTTATGGAGAGGCTTATCGAATGGAGACAAGTATATGGCTCCTTGGTGAGTTTTTGCTTTGTGATGTATGTTAAAGACCTAGGCTTATTATGCTAGGGTGATCATGGTGACCTATGCTTATATACACTGATGCTTAAACCTGTGCTAAGAAATGATTAAAGAGTCTAATGTTGAAGACTATTATTTATGCCATGCTTTATACAACCTTTAAATTCTAGTGCTTTGCTAGTTCCTTGTATCACTTGCCCCATCCATCTAGTTCATTCATAATTGTTCTTCTTCCCATGACTTATGATTGACTGAGACCTATGAGATTGAAGACCATTTTCCTTACTTTGACCCCTTTGCATGATAGATCCCACGTTGTTTTGTTTCCCGACACTGAGTTGTGCAACAAAACTTGCCGAAGCCTTGATCCTTATGGGCCAAGAAAAACCATTTGTGTTCGTTCCTGAGCTTAGGTGAGTTGGATTTTGAAGCCTTGACCTCTCTGGTCAGTTGCCCCTGATGTTTGGTCTAGACTATGGATATTCTCCCTAGTTGTCCAAAGAATGTCAGCTAAAGCTTGAAGCAATATGTCTACCGTCATTACATGCATTATGTGTTACATGCTACATATTAAGAAATGCAAGCCCTCAAATAAAAATGCAAACTATCTTTAGACACAACTCAAAAAAGGGCTATAAAATGAAATTGTCAAAGGCCAAAAAAAAGTAGTGGAAAAATAAATGCCAAGTCTAAAGACTGTTGGCCATTTTTGTGAAGTGTAATGATTATTTCCTCACAGAGTCTACGGGTTTTGTTGTGAGATGGAGTAAGGCACAACAAATTCTAAGTGTCCCCTAGGATCTCTACTCTACAGTTTCTTGTGTAAAATGGGCTGTAATCAGGAACCTTCAGGGGGTTATTAGAGATTCCTTCCCCCTTGGATGGACACCTCAAACAGGAAGCTCTAAATGACGGGGTCGACCAAAGAGATAGCAGGGCACGAGTATCACTGTCCGTTGCTGGAATGGAAATGGGTCTTTCTGGTCATCCCCAGGTCTCTTGTACGATGCACTGGCATCGACAGATATCCTCCTCGTGACCGAGACCCATGTGAGCCCTGTACGCCCTCTCCCTGACATCACATGTGACCACTGGTTCTCAGTCTGCAGACAAGAAACAAGGAGCTTTGGTGGAGTCAGGGGATTAGGAGGAGTTGCTTGCCTGGTCAAAGACCCTCTTAGGAAGAGGGTCTCCTTGATGGCCTTTGATGGCCTCAGAACCAAACCCTGAGACACGTCTACTTCACAGTTTGCTACTTTCCACCCATGTCCTCATCATTTGCCATCCACAATGGAGCAGACAGAGACCCTTTCATGGATCTATACACTGACATCACTCAGTACTCTGCTGACGGAGAGGTCATACTTATGGGGGATTTTAACGCCCGTACTAAGGACCTCCAGGTTCATCTCCATGATCGATCCGAAGACGTGTTCTGCACTCGAAGCCTCGATCCTGCAGCAGTAGGTCTCCATCAGACTTCAGAAGATGCCCTGGGCCCCACTACATCTTACTGCAATCATTTCCTACAATTGGGAGAGTCACATGAGTTGCTTATTCTAAATGGCCTCCCCTGCTTCCCAAACTCTCTTTTCTTCACGTGCCGACCACATGGAGGTGGGGCTAGTGTGGTGGAATACGCTATAGCTAGTCAAAGCCTACTCCCTTTCATCCAAGACCTTTCCATCCTCCCCATCCCCCTAGCTGACCATGCACTTCTTTCTCTCTCCATCCATGTCGACCCCCCCTTTCGACCTCGCTCCCCCCCCAACAAGCACCCCTCCCCCCCCAGACCACCTTTCGTTTTGTTGAGGGTGACCTCGACATCTTCCTTTCCGATCTTCGCCAGATCCTTCCTCCTGAATCCATTTTCTCCTCGCTCGACTCAGCCGCTACCAAGTACCAATGCCACTTGTCTGTAATCTGGAAAGCAGCGCTTAACTCCTTCCCCCACTCCATTTGTACTTCCTTGGCTACCAATAGACCGACCTCCTGCCCCATGAACAAGTCTTACGACAAGGAGTGCAAATCACTTCACTGAGAACTCTGTCAGGCCTTCCTCCACTCTTTCCCTACTTACCCCCATGTACAAAGATCTTACTGTCGTCTCCTTCGTCGGAAGAAACGACATTTTATCTCTCAGAGAAGACGGGAACTCTCAGCCCTCCTTGTCTATTCCCCCAAACAGTTTTGGCGTACCATCCTTTCTTGACGCTCCCCTCTATCACCTGACCTTGACCCTGCCTCCATGTTCTCCCACACCTCCAAGCTCTATGACATTCTTGGCCAGGCTGACATCCATGTGACTTCCTCCCCCTCCTCTTGCCACCTCTTCACTAACAATGATGTCACAGAAGCCATCCGGGCGATGACCGACAGCAAATCAGCAGATGAGGAAGGATACTAAGCAGAGTTCTTCAAGCATGGTCTCCGGGTCCTGGTTAGCTACCTGGCTGATCTATTTAACCACGTGGTGTGTGAAGGATTTCCATCGGTCTGGTCTCATCATATCATCCATCCGATTCACAAGTCAGGAGCCACCTTTGATCCTAACAACTACAGAACGATTATGGTAGGCCACATGTTCTCAAAACTCTATGCTACCGTTCTCCACATGAAGCTTGCCAGAGATTTTGAACAAATAAATCTTAGAGCTCGGGGGCAGGTAGGGTTTAGACCAGCACACCAGACTATCGATCACGTCTTTACTCTCCGAGCCGTAATTGAGGAGGCATGCCACCTCTCCTCGAAAGTCTACTGCTGCTTTGTAGACTTTTGGAAAGCATTCGACTCAGTTCCGAGAGAGGACCTATTGCAGCGAATCAGAGATATTGGCATCTCGTCGATCCTATTGACAACCATCATGCGTCTATATGAGCCCGTTCGGGGACGCCTTTGTACAACATAAGGGCTATTCAAGTTCATCCGCAACACCATTGGGTGAAACAAGGTTGCCCACTTTCTCCCACCCTGTTTGGAATCTGTATTGACGAGTTGGAGACCTTCCTTCAGGAGCACACACAGGGAACATATGGATGCCTCCTCCACCAGGTCCTGATCTCTATCCTGCTTTTCGCTGATGACATTGTACTCCTATCTTCCTCCCCAGAAGGTCTGCAAAGACAGCTTGATGCTCTAGCCCTGTTCTGTGAACTCCGGAAGCTGACGGTAAACCTGGGCAAAACAAAGGTTATGATCTTCAATGGGACAAAGAAAACTTCAGACCTTCATTTCCTATTCAAAGGGGAGGAAGTTGAGATCACCAGTACTTATACTTATTTAGGAATGCAGTTCTCTAGGCCTCGTTTTAGTTACGACCAACCCTCCAACCTCGAATCAACAAGGGGTATGGGTTTCTAGCCCTCCTTGAGAGATAGTGTTTTCGACACCATTTCCAGGATATCTCATCCAAGATGGATCTGTTAAATACTCTGATTCGTCCCACTGTTTTATATGGATCAGATATCTAGGGCCCCTCCCTACTCGAGTCAGATTGGGCATCGGCTAAAAGAGTCCAGATCCTCCTTCTTCGACGTATCATCAGGTGCAAGCAGAAAGTACCACATCACATCATCCTCACTGAATTTGGAGCCCAACCCTTTCGCCTCGAGGCAGTTTTCAGATTGGTCTCCTTCCTACATCGGATCCGAGGGCTTGCCGACTCATCAAAAGGCCGGGACAGGTACCCGTATCTAGCTTATTGCTCTACTCAGACTATTGCCAGTAATACTTGCCCAGGCAGGGCCAAGTGTTGGCTCACAGGGGTCTCGAGCCTTCTTGCTTCAGTGGGGATCCAACTAAATCGTCTTCCCCCGTTCTAGTACTCTCTAGATGCTCTGGGTCACCTTCTACCTATTCGATAAGAGTTGACAAGATCATCAAAGAGGATATTTACAAGCAGTTCATCCAGGTCACCTGGATCAATCCTTCGGGAGGATTGTGCCCAAATATGGCCTTCTATGCTGAGCATTTCTTGGAGATCAGAGATGGGCTCATTGTTCGGCCCCAGTATACGCTTCATCACTGGATGCATGCCCTTCAGATCCCTCTCGGACAGTTCAGAGTAGGATCACATAGACTCCGGGTAGAGTCAGACCACCAGATCGATACATCGGATATGATCTGCCAACTTTGTCACCTAGAGGAAGTTGAGACCGAATCACATTTCATCTTCAGATTTCCTATCTACTATGAGATTAGAGGACGCTTCTATTGCTTGTTCAGGGGGGCCCCAAACTCTAGCTGCTTTCTTCAGATACACCGACCAGAGATGTCTAACACTTTATATTCAGGAGGCCCTTAGGTTTCGAGCCCAGATCCTCCAGCCTCCCACCAGAACACGCACCTCGCAGTGGGTCATTGCGTTCTTCAGCATGCTACTGTCATCCAGGGGCACCAAGAGATCTACTGATCTTGATATCGACACAACTCCCATACTAGGAAAAGCTGCGGGTCCCTGACCAACGAGATCTCAGCGGCAGCTCTGTACCAGAACTCCCCCCCAAAAGCCGTCCAAGACCATCCAGATCCCACCGACACCAGGCTAGAGGGCGACCCGCGCCTACCGGCCCCGACTCGGGACAACAGACTCTTTTACAGTTCTCTCAGTTTTCTTTGTTCAGCCTCAGATGTTAGGAGTATCAGATCCACCCTGATCTTTTCAGCCCCTGGATCCTGTCCACTTCAGCTCCTTCGCCCATATGCAGGACTACATGATCGGAACTGGAGCAAGAACTCTTCCATCTTTCAACCTAGCTCGACTTGTTTATCTTTACTTCTATCTACTTCATTGCTTATATTGTATTTCCTTTTGCTTTAAAGGGAGATCGTTTGATCCTCCCACATGCATAAACTATCATTGTAAGCGACAGTCCTGTTGACCTACTTTGTGGTCATTAGTGGACATTAATAAAATTATCTTATCTTATCTTGTGTACTCAACGCAAGGGTCCTAGAAAAGATTCTCACGGAGCTTGATTGTTAGCTTGGATGTGAGATGTAGACATGTTAAAGTTGAATGAACTTTTTTCAGATCATCTCATCCATCTGTGAGACATCGCCATTCCCTATTGTTTATCTATCTTGCATATGTCATTGTGGTTGAGTGTACTTGTCATCATTCAAAGAGATCATATGGTCAAAATCAACTGTAAGTCATTTCCCTTTACCTTAGCCTTGTTCTCCACCTTCACCTAGCACTAGCAAACCGTGTAAACCTTGTAAGTGTGGCATATACAAGAGACTTCCAAATGATTCAACGATTCTTCAAATACACATGTATATCTTAATGGTTGTTATTCTTATTACTATTGTCACCATGATTTTGAATAGCATGATTAAAGTTGGGTTTTAATATACATCTTGGAGCATTTCTTATCTTGGATGTATGCATGATCATCCTAGTTCAACATCTCACCTATAGTTTGGGTACTTTGACATGGTCAACATGGTTGACCAAGTCAAACACGGTTCCCAATGCAATGGCTCAAAAAACAACAGTGTTTATATTTGCTCCAGGCATGCCTAGGACTAATACTGCGGTTTCAGTTTTTAAAGTGGCCTTAGATTGCACATTCAATGATTATTATCCCTTTATTATTGACAGATTATATTATTATTGCGGTGATTTTGGTTCTCCTAAAGCATTACAGTGTTCTAGGGGGTATGAGTAGTCACTACCATTATTCTATGTCTCTAGATACTCTTGTACAATCAGTTTTCCCTGGTTCTCAACTTGAAGGGAGATATTGTGACTTTTATGATTTTCAGAGGTTATACCACCATGAAATGAACTAGGAAATTACTGAAAAGCTCGATTTGGCTAGGGAAGTCAAGGAAATGGCAGGAAATTTATCCAGCTGTAGTGTTGTGGCTCTCCAGACATTCCTTCATCAGTTTCAGTCAACATTTGGTCCGACATTATTTTATTTGGCTTAGGTAGTGAGGACGTCCCCCAAGAGGCGCTCCTCAACTTGGCCACTTGATGTATTACAGTGTTATATCTTATGATGTGAGGTTATAATGGGGCCTAGGGTGAATTAAGCCCCTAGTGACCCCATTTTGATGTATTATTATGATCATATCTTATGTTATTTTTTGACTTCGACAAGGTGTCATTAGGCAAAAGTGCGCCCCCCTTTGATCTAGTCAATGTGATCCATGTATTGATCCATGTAAAGTTGATCCTGATCCACCCAATTGTTAGCATGTTGTCGACTTCGACAAGTTCAACAATGGCTTCGACAAGTCAGAACCTTGACACGACCTTGAGAACTTCCACATCTCGACATGCATCATCAACTACAGCATCTGGACACGACTACGGCAAGTTCTCTCTTTCTTCCATTCGTCTGTAACAATTGAATTTCCGAACTGTTCTAACTTCTTTGTAACTGAACGTAACGGGTCGTCACCCAAGTGTCTCAACATTCTATATAAGCATGTACACTATTGTAAAATACAAGCAAGTAATAGAGCAGTAATCGAATAACAGAGATTGGTCCGAATTCTTGCATTTTGTCCATGTTTACTTTCTGTTTGTGTAGTGTATTTTCTGCTTTGCTTATTATTAATATGCTTCCGCCACAACAGTACTCGACTCATTCAATCGAACTGTTGTCCTCCGACGTGCGCCTGGGCACCCAGATCATTGGTATCAGAGCAGATTCAAAGCTTAAGTTGTGTAGACACTTCTATCGAAGTTATCTGACTTATGCCTGTTCAGACACGCTCGCAAACTCAACAATTCAAGCAGGCACTACCTTCGACTTCAAAGAAGATGGCTAAAGAAACAAACAATAAACATGCAATCGACGAGACAGAGCAACTCATAGAAAAAGCAATGGCACGACAATGAACTGCAATGTTGGCCCAGTTCAACGAGATTCTCACGTGATTTGCTTCGACATCTCAATGAGATCGCACTCTGACAAAGTCAGTCCATTCAAGGTACAAATGAATCTGGACGTATCGAATCTTGAAGGAAAGGATGATGCAGAATCCGTAGACAATTAGGAACAACAACTAGAATCCTATTACTCTGTGAATCAACTCTTGTAAGTTGAAAAGATCACCATTGCATCCTTAAAGATGTCAACCTCTGTGCACTATTGGTGGGAGAATCTATCAACAAAGATGGAGCAAGGAGACCCCATAGACACATGGGATAAATTTGTCGAGTACATACGAAGGGGTTCTACCCACCCAAGTACATTGAACAACAGTATAAGAAGTGGCAACAACTAAGGCAATGGAAAGAGCAGTCCATGCAGAGTTACACTGACGAGTTCTATCGACTCATGGCTAGACTTGGCGTCCAAGAAGAAGAGAAATTGCTTGTCCTGAAGTACGTCAACGGATTATCCCCGTACATTCAACAAGAAATGGAGTTTCTAACTGTTAGTATGCTTGCGACTACATTGCACTATGCCAACAAGCTTGAAGCTAAAGAAAAAGGAAAAACACGTTTCTCGACCAAGCCGACAGGTCGAAAATCCAACAAGAAGTCACCAGCCGATTCCGACAAGTCATGGCACCCTTCTCCGCTGAGTCCGCCAAAGCCAAACTATCACAAGAAGCACTCTCCGAAAGACAAAAGGGAACCAAGCAAGCAACCCCTTTTCGGGAAATGGTGTGATTATCACAATTCATCATGGCATGATACGTCAGAATGCAAAGCTCGAAAGACATTTTTGGCAAAATTGTTGACATCGGACTTACCCGATAAAATCATGGTAGAATCTGACCCGGAAGCAATGACCCTTTTGACGTCGACATCGACCACTTCGACAGCCTCGACCATCATCGACGAGGAGGAATAAGAATGCCTGTTCCATACACAGATATGGGTTCAAAACAATCTATTGCATCTGATTGTGAATCATGGAAGCTAGAAGAACTTCGTTTCTGAAGATCTTGTGAAGAGACTTGGTCTTGTCACCACTCCACATTCTCAGCCTTACAATATCGGTTGGATGAAGGATGGATAGGAACTAAGGATCACTCGACAATGTAGACTCACCTACTTCATTAAGCCCTTTGAAGATGGAGTACTCTGTGACGTGGCATCGCTTTTCGTAGCCGACGTCCTGTTTGGGAAACCTTACCTATGGAATCGACATGGAAGTTATCAATCACGACCTAAGAAGGTGATCGTAAAAGTTTGGAACCAATGGTATGGCATATCAGAGTGACAACCTACACCAACGGTTGCAATGATCTCTGCCAAACAAACAAAGAAGCCTATCAACCATGCTCAGAAATTCGCATTAATTATGATAAAGCCTCAACATTCCAGGAAGACTGCAACAACCAGTCGACTCACCGACCAGCACAACTCTCGATAACAACATATTGACCATAGTCTTAAGGAATACCAGAACGTATTTCAGGAACCAAACGTAGTACCTCTATATTTCCAAGTAAAACACTCCATTGAACTTGTTCCTGGTTCTTCATTGCCTAACGAATCTGTTTACAGAAGATCCATTATAAAAAATGAAGAGATTCGCAGACAAATTCAGGATTTGATCAATAGAGGTCACATCCGACCCAACTCCTCTCCTTATGGAAGTTCAGTCGTCCTTGTTCCAAAGAAAGATGGGACTTGGCGCATGTGCATCGACTCTCGGGTTTTCAACAAAATTTCGGTAAATAATAGATACCCTCTTCCAAGGATAGACGAACTCACCGTCTGTCTTGAAAGGTGCACAATTCTTTACTAAGCTCGACCTCAAGTCGGGATGCCATCAGATTCCTATCGAGTCGACCGATGTATGGAAAACTGCTTTCAAAACCAAGGAATGATTTTTTTGAATGGTTAGTTATGCTTTTCGACTTAACCAATGCACCTATGACCTTCATGAGATATATGGATGACCTTCTACGACCTTTCATCGCTAAGTGTGTCATTGTCTATCTCGACGATATCTTGATTTTCAGTCGATCATGGGAAGAACATGCCAGATAGCTTCGACAAGTCTTCAACACTCTCCAGCAACATCGACTATATCTGAACATGGACAAATGCTCATTTGCGATGAACAACATCAAATATTTGGGGTATGTAATTGACTTTGCAGGCATTCGTGTTGACCTAGAAAAAGTGCAGATTCTCAAAGATTGGCCCATTCCTCAAAACATTCATGAACTAAGAAGTTTTCTTGGTTTGGCGAATTTTTATCGATGGTTCATACTCGGCTTCAGTCACATAGCTTGGCCCTTGAATCAGTTGACTAAGGAAAATCGGAAAATTGTCTTCAAATGGACACCGACACAACAACAAGCTTTTAAGCAACTCAAAAACAAGCTTTGTACTGCACCAGTACTTTTGTTACCTGATTTGTATCAGCCTTTTGAGATTGAGACAGACGCATTGGACTATGCTTTAGGAGCAGTGATCACTTAGTCTGGTCACCCAATCACTTTTCATTCCGAAACTTCCAACGACATTATTAGAAGGTATTTGACGTATGAAAAAAATTGTATGCCATTGTGCAAGCCCTTAAGCAATGGAGACATTACATCCTTGGGAAAAAAGCGATCATCCTTACTGACCATAAGCCCTTACAGTTCGCCTCGTCCCAGTCGAAATTACAAACAACTCGACAACTCAAGTGGATTAATTACCTACAACAATTTCAGTTGGCAATTAAGTATTGGAAAGGTAAAGCGAATGCCCCAGTCGATTGTCTCAGCCGACCACCAATTACTCTACTTTCTATAGTGATGAGTATGTAGGGTTACGGCACCATCACTTGGTTGCAATTGTATTCGGTAGAATGTGGCTTTTTCGCAATTTATCAACACGCTGTCTACTATCGACTACTTTCTGAAAGATACCTTGCTATACAAGCTTGGACAACTTTGTATACCGACTGATGAGCATCGACAACAACTCATTTGGGACGCACACTACAACAAGCCTACATGACATTTTGGAGTACCAATGACTTTTGTTATCCTTCAAAAGTATTTCTACTAGTCTACACTTAAATCTGACGTCAATAGGTACATTCGATCGTGCGTGGTTTATGCCATTGCTAAACCTCTAAATCAATGACAAGGACTTTATATGCCTTTGTCGACACCTAGTCAACGATGGCAACCTATTTCTATGAACTACTTGATGAGATATCCTACTATCAAAAATCAACATGACTCGATCTTAGTAGTAGTCGACAAATTTTCCAAGATGGTTATCCTCATTCCATGCAAGAAGACTATGATAGCACAATAGACTGCTCAGCTCTTTTTCGAATATTGGAAACACTATGGCCTTTCGACGACCATCATTTTCGACAGAGATGCCAGATTTGCTAGCATCTTTTGGAAGACTCTCTGGCAACATCTCGACACAAGACTTTCTTTGTTGACAACTTTCCATCATCAGACAGACGGATAGACGAAAGTTGTGAATCGCTTGGTTGTACAACTGCTTCGCATGTACAAACAGAAGCATCGTCGAGCATGGGATGAAAGTTTGCCATACATACAACATAGTTACAATCGAGCTTAGCACAACTCTACAAGAAAGAGTCCATTCGAGATCTGTTATGGATTTCAACCCTCAGCGCCCATCTACTTGATCAATTCATCGACACAGTCGAATGACACTGACTCTGACCAATGAGATGTTGAAAAAGCATTGAAGTTTTGAGATCATATTTACAACATACAGAAGCAAGCACAAGAAATGTTGCAGCGAGCTAATGCGAAAGCCAAGGCACGACACGATCAGCATCGTACTCATTCATTTCAAATCGGGGATCAGGTTTGTCTACATCTAAAGGAGGAGCGCTTCACTGGTCCATACAGAAAGTTGAAACCTTTGCGATATGTTCTATACAGTATCCTTAAGCAGATTGGAGAAAACGCTTTCCAGCTCGACATTCCTGTTCGGGTACACAGGGTACTCCCAAAAGACCAAACACCTTCAGCTACCGCTTCACACAAATAGATCATAGATCAACACACCGATGTTTGTCACGTGGTTAAAACCCTCGAGAGTGAAATAGTCCACGGCCCCAGCCAAATAGCTACTTGGAGTAATTTATTATGCAAAAGAAACAAAGTTACATGAGCTTCTCATAATCGATCAACTAGCTAAGGACCCTCTATGCTCTTTAACTAGAGATCATAAACCAATCGGGTGTTAAGCCATGGATCAATGGTAGGTATGATCTAAGAGAAGTTGAACCGTCGGATCACTCTATGTCTAGAACATATCGTGACCATCGGATTAGAATATTTACAAATCCATACTAATGCATACTAAAGAAACACACTTTTATCTAACGGATATATTACACAAGTTGATCTTAACTAACTCCCAAGTGTCTAAATATCCTAACATCCCCCCTTAAGAACAACTTGGGATAGGATTGAAGGATTTACAAAAGTGACACTATTAAGAGAAGGAAAGAGGCATTAGAGCCTATCCCCCCTTAAGGACACATTCCTGAACTCCTAACATAGACCGAAGTTTATAAAACTTCGCTTTTGTAAGAGACTTGGTGAAGATGTCTGCAACTTGATCATCTATAGGGCAATAGAGAACTTCAATAACACTATCATGAACAAGATTTCTGATGAAGTGCATGTGTAGCTCAATGTATTTGTTGCGCTGATGTAGAACTGGATCTTTGGCAAGCTTGATGCAACTTGGATTGTCGCACCAAAGTGGAGTAGGCTGCTGCTGCTCGAATCCGAACTCTGAAAGGATTTGTCGAAGCCATAAAGCTTCCTGACTAGCATTAACTGCGGCTCAATATTCTGCTTCTGCTGAAGAAAGAGCAAGAGCTTGTTGTTTCTTACAAGCCCAAGTGACAGGTCCAGATCCCAGACTGAAAACATAACCTGCAGTAGACTTTTGATTATCAGGATCGTTGGCCCAGTCTGAATCAGTGAAACCAACCAACAAAGGTTTCCCCTCTGTACTGTAATGAATCCCAAACTGAATTGTACCTCAAATATATCGAAGTATTCTTTTTGCTTCTTTCTAGTGACTTTCATGAGGAGTTTGCATATAACGAGCAACACGACCAATGGCAAAAGAAAGGTCAGGACGGGAATGAGTCAAGTATAAAAGGCTACCAACAAGCTGAGGCTATAAGGTGGCATCTACTTCAGGGGAAGTACAAGTAGTAGAAAGTTTGACTCCAGAACAGAAGGGAGAAGGGGCTAGTTTACAATCTTCCATGTGGAAGCGACGAAGTAGGTCACAAGCATACTTAGACTGGGAAAGAAAGATTCCTTCTTTGGTTTGCAAGACTTGGAGACCAAGAAAATAATGCAAATGTCCTAAGTCTGACATTTCAAAATTTTGCTTAAGACTGGATTTCACATGGGTTATAAGTTTAGGGTCACTACTAGTAAGGATAAGATCATCAACATAAAGATTAAGTATGATGAGATGGTTTCCTACTTTCTTGGCATAGACATTGGGGTCAGAATGACATCTAGAAAAACCAGTGTCAAGGAGAAAGCTATCCATTTTGGCATATCAAGCTCTAGGAGCTTGCTTAAGGCCATATAAGGATTTCTTAAGGAAACAAACAAGGCTAGAGTTATTCTGAACATATCCACGAGGTTGTTCCATGTAAATCACCATGTAAGAAGGCAGACTTGACATCCATTTGATGGACTTACCAGTTATGTAAGGCTGCAAGGGAAAGAACAAGGCGGATGGAGTTCATTTTTGCTATAGGGGCAAAGGTTTCATTGTAGTCAATCCCTTCAACTTGGGAAAAGCCTTTGGCAACTAACCTTGCCTTAAGTCTTTCAACATTTCCATCTGATGCATACTTAGTTCTGTAGACCCATGTACATCTGACAAGTTTCCTTCCTTTTGGAAGAGGAACAAGATCTCAAGTATCGTTCGCCATTAAGGAACGACATTCTTCATCCATAGCTGCATCCCAATCTGGATTTCTTGAAGCTTCTGCAAAAGTTTCTTGATCATGATTCTCGGAAACTTGAGCCAAAAGAGAAGAGGCTCGCTGAAACTAAGAATGTGTTCGACGTTGATCTCTAGGATCACCGACAAGATCACCAGCTGTTTCACATGTTGAACGGACCCATCGAGGAGGCATTGGTGCTTGTGCAATTGGAGGAACATGAGCAGGCGGAGGTGGATTTTCATCCTCACTGTCATCATCAGAAACTGGAGTTGGAAACCTGTTAAGGAAGCTGGAAGAAGAAGAAGAAGAAGGCACAATCGCCGAATCAGGCTTGTAGGCCAAAGATGGCACACCCGCCAAGTTAGGCTCGCAGGCCAAGAGATTTTCATCAAATTTAACATCTCTTCTAATGATTATATCATGAGAATGTGGCTGAAAGAAGTCTATAACCTTTTACATCTTCAGAATATCCAACAAATATGCACTTTTCACTTTTAGGCTGCAATGCTTTCCATTTTTCATCCGGGATGTGAGCCCATGCTTCACAACCAAACACACGGAAGTGACTTACATCTGGTTTAATTTTACTCCATGCTTCTTCCGGTGTTATACCTTGTAAAACTTTAGTGGGTGTGCAATTAACTATGTAATTTGCACAATTTATGGCCTCAACCCAATATTTAAGACTTAGTCCCTTAGATTGGATCATACAATTAGCCATTTCTTTTAAAGTGCGGTTCTTCCATTCAGCGACACCATTTTGTTGTGGTGTATATGGAACAGTGTGTTGTTGTTGGATTCCTTGTTCAGTGCAAAAAGTAGTGAACTTGTTAACATATTCTCCTCCATTGTCAGAGCTTAACTTAATAATTTGATGACCAGATTGTTTTTCAACAAGTGCCTTGTAGGCCAAGAACATGTTAAATACATCGCTCTTAAGTTTTAGGAAGTAAACCCAAGTGCGTATGGAGTATTCATCAATGAAAGTTAAGAAATATTTGAAACCAGAAAAGGAAGCAGATGGAAGAGGACCACACAAGTCACTATGCACAAGCTCCAAGGGAACCGAGACATGCCAAGAGGCACGTTTGTCAAAACTGTTTTGATGATGTTTTTCAAGTACACAACCGGAACAAACACCATCCTTGCAAGATACCATCGGAAGACCAGTCACCATATTGTCTTTACATAGTTGTCGCAATGAGCGATAATTTAAGTGACCAAATCCTC
>LPNX010167560.1:294274-375096 GCA_001517045.1 Pseudotsuga menziesii | reverse complement strand
AGCCATTCATTTGAAGTAGAAGAAGAAAATGCAGTATAAGAGTAACCAGAAGCACAAAGTGCATGTCCATGAGAGTTAGATTCTGAAAACGAATCTAGGCTGATGTGGTGCTTCTTCATTGCTGCTTCCAAGGCTACCATCTTCTTGAAACACTTAGTTTCATCATGATTATCTTTCCCACAAAAATTGCAATGACGCTCAGTCTTCTTTCCTTTTGGCTTGGATCCTTTGTCATGTTTTAAGGAAGGAGCTGACTGAGAGGGTTTGGGACCCTTGTTGTTTAGCTTATTATTGCGAAAATTCTGTTTCTTGGGAGGCTTGGACTTTTCTTTCTGTTGGGACAATAAGGCTTTCGCAGATGTATCTGCATTGTTAATTATTCCAAGATGAATGAGCTTATCTTGCTCTCTAATTAAGGAATCACAAAAGGATTCAAGACTAGGCTCTTAATAGCTAGCTGCAGTCAATGATTTTTTCATGGAGTAGAATGTAGATACAAAAACAGAATATGCAGATCCATGTTTGGAAAGAATATGATAAATACATTGTCTTCTTTTTTAATCTTGCATTTTGTACATAAGAGTCTAAAGAGTTTTATACTTAGATAAATAGTTTTGAATGCATGAAAAATCATTTGGATTCAAGGAAAGCAACTCATTCTCAAGTTGACGACCCTGAATTTCATTGTGTTTACCAAACACAGATTCCAACTTTTCCCAAGCTTTATCAGGTTCATCAATTCCAGATATGTGGAATCGCAAATCAATAGAGATTGACATCCCAATCAATCCATGAGCTTCATCACATCTATTTGCCCATTTAATTTTCTTATCATCATCAGTGGGTTCTGTTTCTTTTCCTGAGGTTATGCTGAAAAGTCCCATACTTCATAGAACATCCTCCATACGAGATTTCCATGAGAATAGTTAGAACTTGTAAGTATAATATCACAAGGGGCGGCCATACTGTAAAATAATGACTGAAAAAACAGAAACTAACTATCTAGTTGCAAAGAGCTCGAAAAAAAATATGCGATTTAAAAAAAAAACGGCACTGAAAACTGATTCTGGATGATAAAGTTATGCTTGATAAAAAAAAATGTTGAAGATGTCCCCAATAGTGACGTGGCAGATTAACTTGACTAACTAAAAAAAGAACCCCCCTCTTTCCAAGATTAACCTTTGACAATCACTTTACAATAAAGTTGCTTTGAAGTGAATCACTTTTGTAGAGTAAGTGAGGTTCACTTTTACAGTAATGTTACTTTTAAATAGTGCAGCAATAAACTAAAAGACTTAAGTGACTCACTTTTTATTTTATTTTATTTATGTGAGATGCACTTTTACAATAAAGTAACTTGAAAATAGAAATTGCATGCACTAAAAAGTAGCTTAATAAGGCTTGAACTCGAGACCTATTAAGGAATAAAGCAACTTTGGACCAAGTGAGCTAAGTTTAAAAGGTACATAAAATTATGAAAAGAGGAAGGAGGCATTTTTTTAATTTTTTTTTAACTCTTCTCTTTCGTTCTCTGTGCTTGCTTTTTTATCCTGCAAATCACAAAAAAAACGAAAAACAAAAACAAAAAAACATTTTTCCACACAATGGGGTTAGATCTTGTTTAGCTTACCCGGAAAGTCTACGTTTTCAAGTTTTCTCGCTGTTTTTGATTTGCCGTGATCGCACAAGGTGCATGGCAAAGAGCATACGTAGCTGAGAAGACAAGAAAAAAACTTTCCCTTGCTGTTTCCGATTCGTCGCGATCGCGCAAGGTGCACGACAAAGACCATACGTAGTCAGGGAAGGCAACAGTCCGAGACTGAAACAAAAAAGATCTAATAATAAAATTGATAAGATATGAGAGATTTAAAAAAACAAATCCATCACTGTAACATTATACCTTCAGATTTGTCGAAATGGGTGTTTCTGGAACAAACAGAAACGGTTTTTGGTGAGACGAAAACTATTTTCCAATGGAAACGGCACCCCGGACGCAATGGAACAACTCCCACAGGCCACAAATGCACAGAAAATCCCAAACCAGAAACCCTTTCAAAGTTTCGGCAACACCGGTTCTAGATCTTGATCAAAACCGAAAGCAGCTCTTGATAAAAGCTCTGATACCATGTTTGGGTACACAGGGTACTCCCAAAAGACCGAACACCTTCAATTACCGCTTCACACAAATAGATCATAGATCAACACACTAATGTTTGTCACGTGGTTAAAACCCTCGAGAGGGAAACAGTCCACGGCCCCAGCCAAATAGCTACTTGGAGCAATTTATTACACAAAAGAAAGAAAGTTACATGAGCTTCTCATAATCGATCAACTAGCCAAGGACTCTCTATGCTCTTTAAATAGAGATCATAGACCAATCGGGTGTTAAGCCATGGATCAATGCTAGGTATGATCTGAGAGAAGTTGAACCGTCGGATCACTCTATGTCTAGAACATATCGTGACCGTCGGACTAGAATATTTACAAATGCATACTAAAGAAACACACTTTTACTTAACAGATATATTACACAAGTTGATCTTAACTAACTCCTAAGTGTCTAAATATCCTAACAATTCCTTCATGCTTGGGTCTGCAGCCAATGTTTAGTGTGGATCTAATTCAACCATACCATGCACCTTTGTTGGAACAAAACGACTTGCAGACAGCAAAACCCGAAGGCATCCATCTAGATGTTTAGGAGCCTCTTCCTTGCGACACCATCGTGGGATGACGCATACGCCATACAAGGACAAACTCCATTCCCTTGTTTCATGTGGCTAAAGCCAAACAACTCCCAGCCCAAGGAAAGTGGTACTCTGCTATTGAACTCACCAACAAGTTTCGTCGCTTAAACGAGCAAACAATGGGGACCATTGTTTCTTAAGGAAGGAGGAATGATCTACCCAGTAGTTGGCATGTTTGTTGACTTTGATAGGTCCAACATCGGCTTCGACAAGTCCGAACCTCGACACAACCTCGACAGGTTCTGCATCTCGACACGACTACGCCAGATTGTGTCGCTGTCTTCCGGTCGTTTGTAATGGTTGAACTTTCAAACCGTTCTAACTTCTTTGTAACTGAACGTAGCGAGTAGTCACCTAAACTCTCAACATCCTATGCATGTACACTATTGTAAAATACAAGCAAGTAATAGAACAATAATCAAATTGAAGAGATTGGTTCGAATTCTTGCATTTTGTCTGTGTAGTACTCGGTTCATTCAATCAAACTGTTGTCCACAACGTGCGCCTGGGCAGCTGGATCAGATCTCCACCGTCGATGATGTTATAATCTCAACCATTGGATGCAAAAGTAAGTTAGGGTTTACATCTCTCAAAAGCTATATAAAAACGAGATCCCCCCCATTGTAAAGCATGAGCTTTGGCATTGAAACTTCTAATAAAGAGATTATTTCGGGATTCAACACTTGTCTCTTGATAGATAGATTAATGCGATTATGATTGGTATTGTTTTTCTTTTGCATTGAGATAAATCTGGCATAGCTTTTGTATCTTCTCTTGTACCTGTTCATTTGTAGGTTGAAGGAGGCGAACTTGACAAAGGCGCATTGGTGGGGAGACTCACTCTGTTGTCGGCTTCGGTTTTTGGTTATCAGGGAGTGGTTACTTCTTTATGATGTCTCATCCCCGTACTTTCTTTATCTTGCAAATCCTGTTTATTTGCCGTGCTAATTGTTTTCCTTGGTGTGGCAGGTAGAAGGTGGTGTTAGGGTCACTGAGCAAAGCTTCACTCCGTCAGGATCTTGCCTGGATTTATTACTTGATCGGAAATGAGACATACTTCATCATCCAGTAGCATATATACAAGGTTCAGGTACATCTTTCAAGTTAGTTCTCAGCATTTCAATTTTCATGCATTGCACATCACCAACTTCACTTAGAAAATCACCTGTAGAAGTTAAGAAAAATCACTGGATCGATTTGCACTGGGAATTTACAAATTCAGTGATCTGAGTTTTGTTGCCCCTCATCAAAACACTACTCTTCCTCCCAGACGCCATTTTTGGACTCCATTTACCCACTTTAAAGCAACACCGATCCCTGGAGAGAGCACCCACACTGACTTGTCAACTAGTTCCTTGTGTTATTCTCTGATTCCGGTTTTTGCTTGGATTTTGTCATACTGTCAAATCTTTCATCTGAGCTAGAATGTTGAAGGACTTAATTCTCCGATTCAACCTCACCTGGGGAATTTCCATATTTCTGTTTAAATCCCCCCAGGATCTCGGGTTTGGTCAATTGAACGAACACACTGATCCTAGTTTTGATCATTAATTCCATAAGTCACTGTTTCATTTGGCTTGAGTAACATTACCAACATTCTTAACCACCTTTACTCAAGCATTCCTTAATTTGTGGCTTATCCCTTAAATCTAGGGTTTCAAGCACTCACCTTACGTATTCTCCGTTAGGGTTTGATTTGGTGATTTGCTTTAGGTCTTTCCTTTTAGGATAGGTCTGGGTCTCTGTAATGTCCTCTTCTGCTTAGGGATTTGAGGACCAACTCGCTAACCTATGTGATTCCTATAGGTTCGAGCGGATACTGACAATCAAGGAATCAGCCGAGGACTGATGCCATATATAGAAGATCTAGGGCATCAATATCAATCACCATTGGGTTGAAGAGGGCCACTAGAGCCAAAGGCCACCTACATGCATGACATCCGGGCATTATTTAATGATGCATGCACCCGATTAAGTCTCCATGCGCATGCATGCAAGTTAACTGCAAATTAGAAGATAAAGTGACCTAATTAGGTCAAAAGTTAGGGTTTTCGTAGTTGAAAGTTATAAAAGAAAGATAAAGTGAAGGGAGAAGGAGTTATGTGATAATTGATTTGTGGAGTCAAACTGGAGAGCTCGACGAGCTAAGTTGGGGTCGAGCGCATGCTCAGCTAACTGGTGTATTTCGGTAGCGAAATCTATCTGCCCTAGTTCATCATCAGGTTGGATCATCCAGGTTCAGCACTAGTTCATCATCAAGTTACATTCAGCAGTTATTCCGGGAGGTTGATTATTCATCCAGCCAGAGGGTTTCACTGTCACACCATGTCACCGTGATTAGAGACAAAGCAATTCGTTTTCCTACCTACAGGGTTCAGAACTTTCGCATGTTGCTTCCATCATCATCAGAGGGGTATTATAACCCTAGTGCACATCATCCGGGCTTCCAGCAGCAGCTTATTTATTATTCTGGAGCTTATATAGTTTGAGAGGAGGGCACATTCACCCGTGGAGGATGATTTGGAGTATCTCCTTATTCCTCTGGCAGAATCCTTGCATGCTGGGACCAGTCTCTTCACCATCAGCTGACCTATATACTGGTATGTACATGCATTGATTTCTCCTATTTTATAGCATCTTAGTATTTTTCTAGGGCGCATATTTGTATGCAACTGCATGCATGTAAAGTTTGGGGTTTGCTTTCCTATTTGATTAAGGAGTAAGTCTATTAGCCATCTACGGTATACACATAAACATGAAAATATCAGTTTGGGATAATACAGTGGTATTAGAGCTATTTTCCTTGCCAGCTGTGGGCATGCAAAAATTATAAATGAATCTAGGAGACCCGTACAACATTACTCATAGGAGACAGAGGTATAGAGACAGAGAAGAGGAGTTAGAGAACATAGATTTGGGGAACAGAGAGTACCAGTTTGAAAAAGGCAAAGAAACAATGGCCGATGATGATAAAATAGCTTTCAATAGTCTCATATCAGCCATAAAAGAACTCACCACTGGGAAAAAAGAAATGATGAGCACCTTCAGGCAAATGATTGAGAAGAATAGGCCCACCCCACACAGTTCCTTATTTCCCAACAATGATAGGGTATCCACCAGCAGTAGTAGGGAGCACTTACATACCAACATGCAGAGCCATCCCCATATATACAAGCCTTTCCGACTTACCATGCCTCAATTCTTAGATAGCCCAGTTGCAGTGCCTCTAGCACAAGCAGAACCAAAAGAACCCATGAGTGCCTATCTGAGAGAATATAGGGCTTTAGGAGAGGACTTCCATTCAGCCATGACCTTCACTGACTTCTGCCACTTTAAAAGTAAGAACAAACCCAAAGCTTACAATAGGCCATTCACCAAGAACTATGAGTTACAGTGCACTGTAGGGAAACTGACTATCCTTACCTTTGAGGGCACCCGAGGTGGCCTAGCTAGGAATTGGGTGCAGAAGTTGGATACATACTTCTAGCTCAACCCCATGATTGAGACAGATGCCATTAAATTGGCTACCTTGCATTTGGACGGAGAAGCACATGAGTGGTGGTACCACGGGTTAGTGACACTGGGTCACAACACCATCACCTCATACACAGATTTTACATAGAGGCTCATTGAGCAGTTTGATCGGAAGGATCCAAAGGTACACTTTAGGGAGCTTGGCACAACTCAAGTAGACAGGGAGTGCAGATGCTTTTATTTCTGAGTTTCAGAGGATAGCAGTCATGGTCACAGATATATCATAGAGCAAGTTGATTATGTTGTTCACTGAGGCTCTCACTGAACCCTTATGGGGATGGGTCAAGTCTTATAGGCCCACCACCCTAGCAGATGCCATTAGACGAACAAGAGACTTGCAGGATGCAGTGCCCAAAAATAGGTTTCCTCCCAGGACTAATGTTCCCGTTAAAGATAAAGAAAGGAAGCCATAGCCCAAGAAAGAATGGATGGACAATGATACCCGACAGGACCTTAGAAGAAAAAAGTTATGTTTCACTTGCCAGGAACCATGGATACCAGGTCACAAATGTTCAGGAAAAGGAAAGGCCTACTACATAGAGGCTTATTCCGACAGTGAGGAGGATGAGGATTACCAGGATCAGGAGCAGGGAGAGACAACAGAGACAATTGCTGAGGGACAGGCCTTAGGAGGTACCATTGCTACCATGACAGGGGTTCCTAGATTCCACACTCTTCGGATCAGAGGTACCGTACAGGGCCACAGAGTGGGAGTACTGATAGATGGTGGGGCATCCCACAACTTTATTGATGATGCATGGGTTAAAAAGAGAGACATTCAGACTAAGAGCTTTGATGGGTTTTCGGTAGCAGCAGCAGGTCACACCATGGAGTGTAGTCAGAGGATTCCTAAATTAAAGGTAACGCTTGGGAATTATACATTGATAGAGACATTCCATGTGGTAGATGTACTTGTCATGAATGTGGTACTAGGAGTTCAGTGGCTGTATTCCATAGGGAAGTATTCCACAAATTACTAGACGATGGAGATGGAGTTTATAGGAGCAGAAGGACAGAAGGTAGTATTGAGAGGGATGAATACCTATCCTCCCACAGCAGTGACATCACACAGGATGGAGGCAGTACTCTGGCAGGGAGATATTGAGTGGGTTGCAGAGTGTATGGTTACCTTCAGGAAACCACCAGAAGAGGCCACACAACATCCAGCAGATATAGAGGCCTTACTACAGAAGCATAAGGTAGTATTCAAAGGCCTTCCAGTAGGTCGACCTCTAGATAGGGGATTTGAGCACATTATTGAGTTAGAGGAGGGGACCCAAGCAGTTATCACCACTCCTTACAGACATCCCAAGAGGTATAAAGATGAGATCGAGAGTACAATCAAGGAAATACTCAAGCTGGGATACATCAAACCTAGCTCCAGTCCCTTTGCATCTTCAGTAGTGCTAGTGAAGAAAAAGGATGGAACCTTACACATGTGCATTGATTACAGGGCACTCAATAAGAAGACCATAAAGAACAGGTGTCCCATCCCTAGGATTGATGAGTTAATGGATGAACTACAGGGGGCAAAGTACTTTTCCAAAATTGATCTCCGCTCAAGGTACCATCAGATTCGGGTCAAGGAACAGGATGTTCCAAAGACCGCTTTCCGTTGCCACTACGGATATTATGAGTTTGTAGTGATGCCATTTGGTCTCACTAATGCACCAGCTACTTTTCAATCATGCATGAACCATATCTTCGGACACAGTTGCGTAAATATATTCTGGTATTCTTCGACGACATATTGATATACAGTCGGACTTGGGAAGAACATTTGAGACATCTTGATGAAGTACTTGGTATTCTATAGGAGCAGTCACTATATGTCAAAATGTCAAAGTGTGAGTTCGGCATGCAGGAGATGTTGTACTTAGGACGTGATATGGGCCAACGGGGTCCAGGTGCACTTAGAGAAGACTTAAGTGATTTTGGATTGGCCTACACCTAAAAATGTGATAGAATTGGGGGGCTTTTTGGGCCTTTGCACCTACTACAGGAGGTATGTCGGCGGATTCTCATAGATGATCGCACTCCTCATAGATCTTACCAAGAAGGGAGCATTTAGTTGGTCGGAGGCAGCACAACAAACATTCGAGAAAATGAAGGAGGAGGTAATGAGTTCATGCCCAGTATTAGCTTTACCGGACTTTTCTCAATCCTGTGTTAGAATGTGATGCTTCAGGAGAGGGAATTGGGGCAGTTTTGATGCAGAACAACCACCCCATTGCATTTGAGAGCAGGAAGCTCAAAGACTAAGAGCGCCACTATTCGATATATGACAAAGAGATGTTAGCTATCCTCCATGCGCTAACCAAGTTCAGGCAGTACTTAGTAGGTACCAGGTTCAAGGTTAAGATAGATCACAATAGCCTGAAATACTTCTTAGAGCAGAAAGAGCTAAACGAGAGACAACAAAAATGGGTAAGTAAAATTCAAGCTTATGACTTCGAGATTGAGTACGTAAAGGGGATAAGCAATGTAGTGGCCGATGCACTTTCTAGACGACCAACTACTTTATCCCTTATGAGCATCTCATCAGATTGGAGGTCTCATCTTTTGGTTGAGTACTCCAAAGATAAGTTTGCTTGCGAGCTATTGGATGGATAGATTTAGGATGATAGGTACAGGGTCATTGATGATATCATATACTACAAAAACAAAATCTTCTTGGTTCTAAAGTCTCCCCTCAAGAAGAAAATCTTACAGGCATTGCACGATTCACCATTAGCGGGGCATCAGGGGTTTCTCAAAACCTACAGACAGATTAGAGAAAGGTTCTCATGGAAGGGCCTCAAGAAAGATGTGATACAACATGTGAGGGAGTGCAGCTTGTGCCAACAAAACAAAATAGAGCACATCCACCCGGCTGGTTTATTACATCCCTTACCTATTCTCGAGCAGAAATGGGAGAGCATTTCTATGGACTTCATTACTGGGTTGCCCAAGGTCCAAGGCAAAGACTGCTTGTACGTAGTAGTGGACAGATTGACTAAGTTTGCTCACTTCTTTGCCATATCATCAGATTATTTAGCAGCACAAGTAGCAGAACTATTTTTCAGAGAGGTATTTAGACTCCATGGGTTACCCAAGATCATTGTCAGTGACAGGGACAGCAAATTCACAGGAGCCTTTTGGCAAGAGTTTTTTCGGTTAGTGGGGACCGAGTTAGCCATGAGCACAAGTTATCATCCGCAGAGTGACGGGAAGACAGAGATTGTTAATAAATGGATTGAGGGATACTTGAGAAATTACGTATCAGGTCAACAGAGGACATGGATCAAATGGTTATACTTGGGTGAACATTGTTACAACACCACCTACCATATGACCATTAAGATGACCCCTTTTCGAGCCTTGTATGGGTATGATGCTTCCACTTTTGCAGACGGGATATTTGGCGATACCAAGGCCCCGAAGACCAAGGAGTGGATTCAGGAGGGTCAAGATATCCTTAAGATACTCAGGGAGAACATACAGGCTACTCAGAATCAACAGAAGATATATGCAGACAGGGACAGAGTTGAGCGCAGTTTTGAGGTGGGAGACTTCGTTTATTTAACGCCTCCAGCCTTACCGACAGTCATCTCTTAAAAAGAAAGGAGTAGAAAAACTCCAACCTCGTTTCTATAGTCCATACAAGATAATTCGGAAGGTCGGAGAGGTAGCATATGAGCTAGAACTACCCCCAGAGAGCAAGATTCACAACGTATTTCATGTCTCCAATCTCAAGAAGGTGGTTGGTCAACAGATTGTTACATCTTTCGAGCTGCCTCCCCTTGATGACGAGGGGCAATCGGTTCTGATTTCGGAGCGCATCCTAGAGGTGCGAGAGCCGAAACTGAGGAACAGAATCATCAGAGATTACCTGGTTTAGTGGAAAGATCTGCCTATAGAGGAGGCTACTTGGGAGGTAGAACAGGTATTACAACACCCAGCTTTATAGTTGCTTGAGGACAAGCAAATTCGAGCGGGGAGGACTGTAATGTCCTCTTCTGCTTAGGCATTTGAGGACCAACCCGCTAACCTATGTGATTCCTATAGGTTCGAGCGGGTACTGACAGTCAAGGAATCAGCCGAAGACTGATGCCATATATAGAAGATCTAGAGCATCAGTATTATATCACCATTGGGTCGAAGAGGGCCACTAGAGCCAAAAGGCCACCTTCATGCATGACATCCGGGCATTATTTAATGATGCATGCACCCAATTAAGTCTCCATGCGCATGCATGCAAGTCAACTGCAAATTAGAAGATAAAGTGACCTAATTGGGTCAAAAGTTAGGGTTTGCGCATGCATGCAAGTCAACTGCAAATTAGAAGATAAAGTGACCTAATTAGGTCAAAAGTAGGGTTTTCGCAGTTGAAAGTTATAAAAGAAAGATAAAGTGAAGGGAGAAGGAGTTATGTGATAATTGATTTGTGGAGTCGAATTGGATAGCTCGGCGAGCTAAGTTGGGGTTGAGCGCATGCTCAGCTAATTGGTGTATTTCAGCAGCGAAATCTATCTACCCTAGTTCATCATCAGGTTGGATCATCCAGGTTCAGCACTAGTTCATCATCAGGTTACATTCAACAGTTATTCTGGGAGGTTGATTATTCATCCAGCGAGAGGGTTTCACCGTCACACCGTGTCACCGTGATTAGAGATAAAGCAATTCGTTTTCCTACCTACAGGGTTCAAAACTTCCGCATGCTGCTTCCATCATCATCAGAGGGATATTATAACCCTAGTGCACATCATCCGGGCTTCCAGCAGCAGCTTATTTATTATCCTGGAGCTTATATAGTTTGAGAGGAGGGCGCATTCACCTGTGGCGGAGGATTTGGAGTATCTCCTTATTCCTCCGGCAGAATCCTTGCATGTTGGGACCAGTCTCTTCACCATCAGCTGATCTATATACTGGTATGTACATGCATTGATTTCTCCTATTTTATAGCATCTCAGTATTTTTCTAGGGCACATATTTGCATGCAACTGCATGCATGCAAAGTTCGGGGTTTGCTTTCCTATTTGATTAAGGAGTAAATCTATTAGCCATCTACAGTATACACATAAAGAGGAAAATATCAGTTTGGGATAATATTTTCATGCATTGCACATAACCAACTTCACTTAGAAAATCACCTGTAGAAATTAAGAAAAGTCACTGGAATGATTTGCACTGGGAATTTACGAATTCAGCGATCTGGGATTTATTGCCCCTCATCAAAACACTACTCTTCCTCCTAGACGTCATTTTTGGACTCCATTTACCCACTTTAAAGCAACACCGATCCTTGGAGAGAGCACCCACACTGACTTGTCAACTAGTTCCCTGTGTTATTCTCTGATTTCGTTTTTTGCTTGGATTTTGTCATACTGTCAAATCTTTCATCTGAGCCAGAGTCTTGAAGGACTTAATTCTCTGATTCAACCTCACCTTGGGGAATTTCGATATTTCTGTTTAAATCCCCCCAAGATCTCGGGTTTGGTCAATTGAACGAACACACTGATCCTAGTTTTGATCATTAATTCCATAAGTCACTGTTTCATTTGGCTTGAGTAATATTACCAACATTCTTAACCACCTTTACTCAAGCATTCCTTAATTTGTGGCTTATCCCTTAAATCTAGGGTTTCAAGCACTCACCTTACGTATTCTCCGTTAGGGTTTGATTTGGTGATTTGCTTCAGGTCTTTCCTTTTAGGATAGGTCTGGGTCTCCCCCTTTTCACTTGGGCTTCAATGGCCTAAAGCGAAGGATATCCCATCCGGTGTGACAACCATCGATCTTTTGGGGGTTGAGGTATTTGTAGGTCACGACTTTGGTTGCATGCCCCCTCTATTGTCCTGTATAGGATTACTCTATGAGGCAACTACAAGATTTGTGATAACAAGAATTATTATTATCATTAATTAAATAACTGAGAGGAATCGGAACTGAAGTTGCCGTTAAAAGTGTTTGCTGACCCACAAGGGTAAATAGAAAATGGTGAAAGCTGCCGAATAAAAACTCAAGTGATTCAAGAGGCATCTTCCCCAAAATCAGGTTGAGACTTCTTGTGGAACATTAATGAGCAGGTGGCTCATAAATGACCAAGTCCTAGGCAAAATACTATAAAGTATTGTTTCCATCGAATAAGCAGGAGGCTTGCGATGGAGGGGAAATGATTTATTTGACACAAAGATAGAGATTGCGCATTGATCGCAATTTTCCCTTGTGGTTGAACAAATAGGCTCGGGGGTTCTCGAGCAAGTAAATTTGGCTGCTCTAGGAGTTGGTTGGGAGGAATGACATTGTCAGTTTTGTTTTCCCATCAGTGGTGATAGGTTCTTTACTGGTTTATCTAATGCATGATCTTGTTATTTAAATTATGAAAGTAGATTATAATTCTGACTGCATTCATAAATAGTAAATTCGCATAGGTGTTCATTAGTTCTTCTTTCATCCTCTTAGATTGTTTATTACCTAATAAACTTTTGTTATTTTCTAATTCAAGTATGCACATAAATTTTAGGATTCACAAGTACTATTATTATGAAGAAAATTCAATTTTAAACTGTATAAAACCTTTTATATTATAGAATAAACTTAAGCAAATCCAAAACAATAATCTAACTTAAAGATCGAAAGCATACAATTGCAGCATACCAAGACAAGAGTCCGATTAAAGAATCCTTAGATTTTATAGTCTTGGAATCGGCTTCTAGCCAAGCAAATATTTCAATCAAATCATAATCAAAACTTAGCATTTAAATTGAATCTCATAATCAAAATCGAGGAGGCCTAGTGCCAGTTTTTTTTCTTTGTAATAACCCTACATTATTCATTTAAATCAGCGATGGGCTTTCAATTTCAAAGCCCGATTGCTAGATTCAAACAATTACAGTTTAAGCCTGCTAACTTATCTTAACAAACCATAGAGATCGAAAAGCCCTTTTCTTCAAACTCCGAAGCTGAGAAAACCTTGAATTGCAACCAATGGACTTGTAGTAAATTTAAAACATACCTTGTCTTTGTAGAGTAGATTCGCCATTCATTGAAAGAGCCGCACCATTTATTTTTGTACATGCACATAGGCCTGTAATTATAGATCGTTCTGAGGTAGGTTAAACACAAATTCCAGATTTAAAAGGTATAGGTTAATGTTTTCTTACCTCAAAACAGAGTATTGAAGCCATAGAAGGAAGCGAATCCTGTGCTTCTCAAGCATGTCCCTTACAATATTTTTTCAATCTCTTAGAAAGATTTCAGGCTATCTGGGTAAACAATCAACAAAACCCAACATTTTAAACCTGTGAAAAGAAGTATTTCATCTGTAAATAGGAGAACAACTTTTAAACCCTAAATCCTGTGTTTTCGTTTTAAAAACGTAATGCTTACCTTTTAATTGAAGTTTGGGCCTTAATGGCGAGGCCAAAGCCTACTCTCGATTCATCGAATCGATTGAGTAACCACTCCTCGGTCCTCTTTGCCTCATCTATCGAACAGAGCAATATTTTGTTAAAATGATTGAAATCAAATTAAATTTGATAAACAAAGACTTGGCAGAGAGTTTTACCTTCAACGAATTTGCTTAGAGAGTCAAGGGTTCTTATCCTCCAAGCTCTCCATTCTTTCTCTGCCCTGCACACAAACCAAAAACAAGAGATTCAATATTCCTCTTTTGTCTGTGAAAAAATTCAAATAGAATAGAGTTTCAAATCTTAAACAAACTGTTTACCTTTTCTTCCTGGGAAACTCGTCGGCCTAGGAAGCTCCACCATCAAAGACTGAAGGCAAGTACACCTGGAGCCTTACACCTTACCACACAAAAACTGAAATAGCTAAGACTGTGCAAAGGCTGAAACTCTGTTGAAACTGGCTGATAAAAATATTGATAACACAACGTAGCTGTTCATTAACCGAGCAGATCTCTAGCAGTCATGCCTGGAGGCAGGTTAAAAGGAAACAAAGTACAACCGTGCAGCAAAGAAATCCAGAACAAAACCATCAAGCAACCACCACAGGGAAACAAAGATCAAAAACCTCCACGACTGATTAACTGCACTGTACTCGACAAAAAAACCCTAAGAGTTCTTTCAACGCTGTGGATCACCCAGAGTACAGATGTAGGGCCAGGATCTACCTTCTCTTTTATGAAAAGCATTTAAAACCTGCCTTCAACATTAAATTGGCCTGGATACACTTTCAACTCACAAGCCATGGCTAAGGACAACATAAAACCTCATTTAAAACCCCCTCTTAACTCCCTAAAGTTGTCATCCATTCAAATGCAGCCTCTTTAACCCTTGTGACTCCCTTAGGTCACATAACATACTTTAGCATAGGGTGTTGCAGCATAGTACTTTGGCATAGGCTATGCTTTATATATGTTCCCGCATCACATGTAGAGCTTGCAAGGCATGTACGGCCCCTTTTTTATAATCACTCACCTTATATAAGTGGGGTAAACAACAAAAGAAAACCACATCTTATAACCTTAACACAATCAAATCTAGATACATGTCTAGTATTCATGGCGTAGGACTTTAGTCCAAAACTTAGGATTTAGTCCTAGTTAATTAAAAAGAAACACATTGTAACATTAACATATCACCTTTTCATAAAGCGGTGATTCCGGAAGTGTCATAGTCGGAGTTATTGCTGGACGGGCGACAAGTCCTGTCTTCATACATACAAGAAATTGAATTAGAATTATTCGTGCAGAAATATAGAAATGAACTTATGACTAAGAAAACACTACGACATTTAAATAAAAAGATTTTTTATCTTTTATTTATTTTTTATGGTGTAATTTTTGTGGAGCTTCTTGCATAAGTTAGGTGTGAATGTGTGAAAAACAGTTTGAGACAACTTCTTAGTGACCACTTAGTAAAAGTGGAAATAATAACATCTTGTAATTTCACTTTAAATAAAAATGAAAGTGTAATTTCCTTTGATCTCTTAGTCTTATATATCTAAATGAAATATTCTAGAGATTCCAAAATATTAGTGAGTTAGATTTGATATAATCTTAGCAGTGCACCTCGCTGAGATAAGGTGGTTGCTAGGATTATAGAGATTAGTTGAGATTGGCTCCTAGAATCAGGAAGTTGGTTGCTAGGATCAACGAGTTTGTTGCTAGAATTGTGGAGATTAGCTATCTCTCTCAAAGCATAAATATGACAAGATGGGAGAAGTTATGAAGAGAACACATCAAGGAAGTTGTGTGAGGAACACACACACGTGAAGCCAAGGAGGAGAGAACGCATATAGCAGGAAGAGGATCGATCAACAAGGTGGAAGACTGCCAGGATAGTGTCATACAATGTTGTACAGTGTTTAATAGTTCCTCAGATTTCTGTGAGGTGTATTGTTTCTTTTCAGCAGGCTGTAAACCTCCGGTTGAGGTATTCTTGTAAGGTTTGATTATTAAATGATAAGCTGATTTGAATGATAGAATTCTTGTGTATAGTGTTTATGCTTCCGTTGTTCATTTTCAGCTATGTGTGATTGCTGCATGTTCAAAAATATTTATTTCTGCTGTTAAATAAGTTCAGATCTGATTTATTTAATCAAGAGAAATATAGGACAGCCGTCACCTAGGGCCTGAAAATTTACAGCATATTTTATTGTATTTTACTGGCCTACATATTTGAAACATTGATACTTCATCTTTGACTTGAATACAAGATCAAAACATGGTTAGAGTAATCAAGTGGGTTTGCATTAAATTTTAATGAATAGTTTTGGCTCTCGTCAACTGTTCCTCTTTGACAGGCAAATGCAGAAGTTGCGCTAGCTGCAGCAAATGGAGACATAACTCTTGCTGTTGAACTTCTGAGCAGTCAGGTATCAGTTAATGGTTATTGATCACAGTTTGTTTTGTGGATGCTAATATCAGTGTTTTTTGTTATGTTTAAGGATTTGGATACTTTTGGCTGCTCATAATATGGAGATAAAGATGCATATGTTATGATGCTTGAATTGTCACTCCTGCAGGAATAACACAATTTCAAAATTTCTTTAAAATTAGCATGGAAGATGACAACATGATAAAAAGAGGATAGGGTTCTCCAAGCTTGGAACAGAGATAAGCATTACAAATAGTTCCAGTCTTTGTCTTGTTTCTTTCCAGTTTACCTGTCAAAGGATTTAGTGAGTGTTTTCTCCATGTCAAGAGCAAGCCTTGCAAGAATTAAAATGCCCCAATACTGGATGAAGCTCATTCAGGGCCTTTTGTTATAGTTGGGCTTGTTTCTGTGTTTTCATCAGACCAAGCTATTTAAAGGGTTCTACCCTTAAGATCTTGGGACAAAATTCAGAGTGGCTGAACTTGTTTGAATTGCTCAAACCAAATTTGGAATAGCATACAGTGTACGCTATTCTGAATTATGCCCTGTTCTTAGATGTATGTTAGAGGCATTTAACTTCATCATAATAGATAACCTTACCAGGATTTGATAATGTTGAACAGTGGTTTTATTTGAGACCCCGCTGAGTGTTCTGTGTTTAAAAGATGAGAATGCTTTCTATGATGTTTCCTTGTTTCGGCAATCCATATCTATTGTTAAGCAAGTGTTTCATCTTTCTTATACATGGGTGGAGATTTTTTCCAATGGTGGTCTCGTCCAGGCTCATAAGTATGTTTTAATTCAAAGACAGCATGAGCTTTTCTAGTTCTGTTATTGGTTTTGCAAGTGCATATCCATTCCTATTATCATTTGCTAGGCATATTTATCAAATAATTAGTGTAGGACTATGACTTTGCTTTTGCAATCCTTTGTTTCTTCTGTAACCTTGTTTTTAATAGATGCTGGTAATAATGTTTGGCTCTCCTTTCTCATGTGTCAGAAGTCTCGGTGAGCTTGTCTTCCATAACAACTGGTGCTGCCATTATGGTTATTTTCAGAATAATCAAACACAATTGTTGTTACTAATAGTAATGGCACAAAGCAGGCGGTTCTTTCAGCAGAGTTTTATTATTGTGATGGAAATTTCGACTGTCAATCTTTATTTTCAAACTAAATTTCTGCAGTGTGATAATTGAATCCTGGTCCTCATAGTAACATGGAGAAATAAGGTCCGACTCCTCTACAGTGGAGGATTTTGTAAATGTTGCAAAAGTTTATTGGTCACATGTGGGGGTTTCTATTTATTTAAAACAGAGAATATACATTTTCTTCTGAGTTATGACAGACTTCTTTGGAGTTCTTGTTTCCTCCTGATCTCATTGGAAGAATAAAGGAGTGATTCAAAGGAGAAAATGCCTATGGTTTTCTTTGAAAGATTACAAGCATTATACGAGCCAACATTCATTGCCCTGTTACATATTTTTCTGATGAAAGCCTTGCAGGATGGCTCAACTGCCAGTGGCAATAGTGCTTGTAATCCCGAGGGACCCAACCAAATTTGAATATGTGAATTATGGCCTCCCCGCCAGCCACATGCCTTGGGTAGATGGTTCAACCGATTGAGCTAACCCTAGGGGCTATGGGCTTGCCTCATATGTAATTGTTCTAACAGTTGCAAATGGTTGCATGTGAATAGTAAAGCTCGATAAGAAACATTTTCATGTGTATGTACTATGTATGTACCAGGGTAGTGAATTTGCTGTAGTGCCGGAAAGACAAAGTTTAATCATAAGCAAAACAAAACTATGTGTGAATGCAGACAGCAACATTAATAATGTATCTAGGATTCACAGGGTCTTGTAGAGTTGTAGTGCAGACTTTTGGCTTTTCTACATGGTAATAGCAAAATAAGGTATATATCTATCTTATCTGAATGGGAGAGTGAGAGTCAGTTGGCTACTCCACCAAGCATGGGGTTTCTTGCTTCTAATGCATGATACAAATGCTTTGGACTTTACATTTAGTTTTGGGATTGTTTTAATTTCAATCTAAACCTCCTTTGGAGAATGTGTGAATCAAAACATTTGACATGCATTGTCATTTCACTTGTTTTGTTGTAGAAAGTAAAGATTTTCCTGGTTAACAAAACTATTCTATAGTCAAAGCTTAACAATTTGCTAAAACATGGAGTTGATAAATAAGTTCTATGTGAAGCAACTTTGCTTTTGCAAGCGTTCAACATCAAAAGATCGCGCAAGAGAATTAATTGGTAGATTTGAGTCAAGTGGGTCAAAATAGGGGATATTTTAGGATGAAATACTAATCGGGAACAATATAATAAATCCTTAACAAAAAAGTTATTGCTGATTCATTAGACCTTTATAAAAGGGGTTTGTAAAATAAGGTTACAAGAAGCTCATAAAAGCATTTTTTAACCATTCCCACCAAATTCCTTATAGATGTTGATGAGCGAATCTATACCTATACTAGATTGCCTAAGACTAATTCAATTAGCACGTCTAAAAGCCTCCCAGTCTTAATTCAATTAGCACGTCTAAAATCCTCTTTACATTGATCGATACATAAAAGGCTCTTTACATTGATTTTAAAAACCTTTTTAGCATGGCTAAAATCATCAAAGCCATTTTCAATAAATGTATTGTTATCATTACAACTAATTTTATCAACTCTTCAATAAGCACAAGCTAAAGTAGGTTTCATTAAATATTATGTTGGCTTTATGGTAAAAGTTATCAATGCTCAAAATAATTGTGATAAAAATGGATCTAAACAAAATGAATGGTTTGTAAAGCTTATTATACAAGTGCACTTGACAATGATTAAATAAATAAAAATAGGAGAGGAGAGTAGAGAATGAAAAATGAAGGATCAAGATTTTTGTCTTCCCATTATCCCCATCTCTGCCTATATTTGTTGGTAATTGCATTTACAAAGGGCTTTTTGCTGACCAAAAGGTGAGGATGTACAAGAGCTTGACAATGTAACCATTCAAAGTTGGTTTGGAGGTAAATACTGTGTTATTGATTTTTGTGGATGTGGTGTAAATTTTATACATGAAATACTTTTGCTATTATGTGTTTAATATGTTGCTCTTAGTTGTGTTAATGGTCATATTGAAAAATTGCACATTGCATTTTTGTTGGTTCTTATTTTTAAATCCCTTCTTTTCTTTGGTACTTTGTGAATGCCAACGACTCTAAGATTACCATCGTCTATTCCATTTCAAATTTGAGATTAACTGCTTCTATAGAGTGATTGCTGCATTTTTATAGACAAGCTTCTATTTCTATCACCAAACTTCAACGACTTTGCATCAATGGAGGACATTGATTACTTGGGCAACTTGTACGCAACATTAGTAGTCTATTGGGGTTGTACCCTCTCATGGATTGGTCATACATAATGTTCAAATTTCTATTGAGGTCATTTGTCTCCCTACAAGGTGTACAATCCATTGGGTGTGCTCTATTTGGTGTAATTCATGTTGGGCATTATATTCCTCGTCTAATACAGAGTCTTAGTGTGCAAATCCATCTTTTTGTTGTCATACCTTTGAAGATGATTATCTCATTAGCATGCAGTCTCTAAGATGTGGCACTTACACCACAACACTTTCTTAATTAATTATCCATTGGAATGTTGTCTTGTATATAGGGAAAAGTGATAAATGTTATTTTTTCAAAGTTAATTTACTTAGGATATTTATCTGAAAGAATAACAAGCACACCAATACATCAAAGATACACGAGATACACAAGACCCAAAGATTTTCATCAAGGAAACCATAAAGCAGAAAACACTGCAAACTTCCTCAGAATAGTTTCGTCACAAAGACAAGATGACATGATAGAATAACCCAAGAACAATATGTTTGGAACAACTCTTTGCCCCTCCTCTTCCTCTCTCTCCTAAAGCGCACATGAGAGAGCAAGTGAAGTGTGTGTCAAATGAGGAGGGCGCCTCCCTATTTATATTCTTTTGTTAAGTAACTAACTCAACCACTAGGTCGGCCATGTTGCCTGTGGGGCCGACCTACCTAAGAATACGCATAGATACATTTCCTTTATTTAACTTGGGGACTATTGCCCCAACTTACAACGTAGGGTTTACCTCACAGACCATACACAATGATGACATATCGAAAGGAGGAACACATATCTCCGATGGGGGTACACCAATATACAATAGTAATATACATCAAAATGTCTTCCAAAGGTACAATTACAACAACACTCCCTCTTAACTAGGAAGGTATAAACTCGCCACAGTCATCAACACATCTGGTCATCGTCACTAAGTCATCATCGTCGTTGCTCTTATTGTCCTCATCTTGTCCAATCTGTTGCATCTATCCGTCATAGGAAGTTTCTACAGAGCCAACCCTTTTTCATGTCCGGTGTAGGCCTAGACCTCGTTCAGGTCTTCATCATATCCACAAGCAAGCCATCACGTAGGTATAGACCATGACCATTCTTTACATTGCCACTGCAATAACTTGTGTCTCCTACTGTCTTCTCGCCGTATCAGATCATCGTGTAGGTACAACCCAAGACCTTTTTTACATTGCCACAACAATAACCTGTGTTTCCTACCATCATCTCGTCGTCATCGCATAGGTACAGTCCAAGACCTTTACATTTCCATGACAATAACTTGCGTTTCCTACCTTTATCTTTTCGTATCCAGATCATCTCTTTTTGTCTTGCACAAAACAAAACAAAGCACATAGATCACAGCCTAGATGTAGACCACCTTCGTTCTATCAACATAGGAACATGTCAGGATGTCACCATGACAATCCTGCATCTGCCACTATGTGAGAACCTTCTAGAAGCACACTCAGTGCATTACGTCTCTCCACGGTCAACCTGCGTTCTACTAGTAAAGGAAAAATGCCTAGGTGCACCTCATGTGCTTTGTGACCTTATCATCACAACATGGGAACATACATATATAGATATATATGTAAGGACTAATTACGACTAAACAACCTGCTACATCAAGGCTCTTACATTTTAGGTCAACCTCAAGGACTTATTACATATGAACAACCTGCGTCCAAGATCTTTTCTATTCAGACAACCTTCGGGGCATATTACATCCGAGTAAGCTGCGTACCACGACAGGTCTCATTTTTACACTCGGGACAACCCATAGGAATTATTACATCCGAATAACTTGCGTACCACGTGGGGGCTCATATTTAGATTTGGATAACCCGTCTCAAGGTTGATTATGTCAAATGATAACCTACGAGCTTCCCCAAGATTGATTACATCCGATGATGACCTACATGCCTGATTACGTCTGAGCATCCTGCTTCACCAGTATTTTTCCCGCTCGGACAACTTGTTTCATTTCCCATGTGAGATGTCATGCATCTTGGTCCTCTGGTCTCTCGCTATTTATAGCATAGAAACATATCAGGATTGATTACGTCAAAGGATAACCTGCGAGCTTTGCCAGGATTGATTACATCCAAGGACAACCTATAAGATCGATTACATTTGAGCAACCTACGATCTTTGCCAGGATTTTACGCTCATACAACCTGTCTCTCCCGCTATGCTAGAACTCATCACTCTCTCTTTCGAGGGGTCTCGTTCTGGATCTCAACAAGTCTTTCTTCGAAGTACTCGAAGTTCACTCTGGCTATTTCTAGCATAGAATCACATTATGACTGATTGCGTCCAAAGATAACCTGCGAGCTTCGCTAGAACTGATTACATCCGAGGACAACCTACATGATTGATTATATCCGAGAAACCTACGAAGTTCGCCAGGACTTTTACACTCGGATAACCCTACTCGTCACTCCCTCTTTCGAGGGGCCTTGATCTAGATCACATACTGGAGATTCAATGCTCCTCTCTGCATTATACAAAATGCAAGTCATATCAATCAAATCAGATAGTAGCTTTCAAAAAACATACTACCTCACAACTAGCCGAGCAAGTGGCAACATATTCTGTCTTGGTTGTACTCAACGCCATGCAAGACTGAATCTTGCCAAACCAGTAGATCATACTGGATCTCAAACTGAAGAAGCAACCCATTGTGCTATTCCTCTCAGTGGCGCTACCTACCCAATCTGAATCAACATAACCGTGCAGGTTAGTCTTCTGATTCGTATCATACTTGAGCCTATACTCAATTGTACCCTTAAGGTACCTCACTACATGCTTTGCAATAACCAGGTGAACATGTCTCAGATCCGTTGGGAACTGGCTTAGGGTGTTCACAGCAAAGTATATGTCTGGTCTTGTGTTCATCAAATACATCAATGAGCCAATCATCTGACGATACATCATGGCATCAACTGACGCTAATGAATCATCACACAGTAGCTTCAAGTTCGATGCCAGAGGTGTGGCTATCGCCTTGTGGTCCAATATTCCGAATTTCTTCAGAATCTCCATTGCATACTTTCCTTGCCCAAGGAAAATCCCATCTGCATTATGCCACACCTTAATGCCTAAGAAGTAGTGCATCATCCTAGGTCTTTCATCTTGAACTCAGTGGTAAGTCTGCTCCTTGCATCTTTAATTAGTTCGTCCTCTCCTGTTGGGAACAAGTCATCGACATATAGCAGGAGCATCACTAGTCTTCTGCCTTCAACCCTGAAGTAAAAGTTGGAATCCACTTTACTCTCAGTAAAGCCTAGGCCCATAGTAAGCTGTCCACCCTTCCGTACCATGTCAAACTTTAGGATCTTCTGCAGTCACTCCCTCTGAAGTGGAACATCATTCTCCCTCTGTATTCTATGTATTGAAACATTCTGTACTGGAGTGACAAGTAGCTTCTTCTGCTATTGATCTTTTATGTATCCATCTAATGTCACTGGATACTAAGATCCTCTATCTTGAAATTTGTTGAAAAATTTGCCTTGCACCCATCTGTGAGCTTGTCATCCTCTATAGGATTTTGTTGGTCATCCTATATGCTAATCAATTACAACTAACACATAGAATGTTCAATATGAATTGTCAACCCAAGGAAGTCTTTTTGTTTCAAAGATAATTAATGCAATATATGCATAAACATTTAAGTAGCTGATTGAATGAATAAAAACTAAATAGTCCTACCTTTCTGCTTAGTCAAACTCTTCTCTATAGGATTTTGTTGGTCATCCTATATGCTAATCAATTACAACTAACACATAGAATGCTCAATATGAATTGTCAACCCAAGGAAGTCTTTTTGTTTCAAAGATAATTAACGCAATATATGCATAAACACTTAAGTAGCTGATTGAATGATAAAAACTAAATTGTCTTACCTTTTTGCTCAGTCAAACTCTTCTCATGGATAAGTTTAATCTATTTTATACATCCAAGAATTAAGAAATGCATTTACCTTCCTACAATCACTAATCCAACAATCTCTGATCTAGAAGGAATTAAGCTAGACTTACTTTTGCAACAAGTAAACTATGAAAATATTAGACTACCAGGAATCAACTAAAATCTGTCTAAATTATCCAAGATGCAAATTATAAATGACAATAAGAAATCACACCAATTGCAATCATATTCTCATTAATTCAATAAACCCAAAGAAAGACAAATAACATAAATAAACTAGAGTTGAGCTTGACTGTAACAACTAAGTCGTACACTTGCATAAAGAGAAACTATCCTAAACAACCCACTGTCACACCACACGGTTGCAGCTAATTGGAATGCAATCATTAACTATCAAAGGAAAATGCCATCCTAAATCATGACTATTGCAACTCACCGTAAAATGCATCTACTGTAATTCCACACCATACAACAGAAATAAACTAAGCATCTAATTAACTCAACAATCTCTGTGGGAAGGCGAGCCCAACCTTCGAATAGAGAGGCCGTGAACTAACACAAATGAAAACAAAAGGATATGAAGAATTCTGCTCCTTGTATTAAAAAAGGTAATTCACAGTTACAACACTCTGTTACAGCTTACACAGTCTAATATCAATTAACCAACCCCAGGCCTAGATCGCATCCCAATATTTATACATGAATAACATAATCCCAATCCACTAATATCGGGCAGCTAGATCTTCAGGCTGCCTTGTTACAACAAGCAGTTACAGTCGTGAATAGAATTGAATGAATACATGTAATATAGGGAGTATTGTTACTCTGGATGTTAATTGCTCAACAAAATCACTTGGACGGGAAATGCTCTGTCTGTTGCAGTGATGCCCTGAGTAATGGAGCGTTGTTGCAACTAAATTCTGTTGCAGCTACCATGTGGAGAGATGATCACACTGTTTCCATTCAATGTATGGAATTGGGACTGAGTAACAACTGGGACCAAATATCCATTTCTTCTCCAGACTAAGCAGGCTACTACACTTGTGTTCCTCAAGGCTTGGAACTATCTTTATCAAATCAATACATATTAGCGTAATTCAAAAGATAGTGTTCTAACCATAACAATCTTAGGCATTAATAGAATAAGGCAATAATAAATCATACCTGTAAGGATTTATGCTCAACTTGAGGAAAAACATCTATCTGGTGTATGGAAATGAAGTAGGACAACGTAAAAATATATAATTGGTGTGGTAAAAAAAGGATTATTCCATGACACAACATCTTCCCCCAACTATCCAATTGCATGTCCTCATGCAACAACTTCCACTATTCTGAGTCTGACTCTAGACCTCGTTCGTGGAGAGAGGAAAACTTGAAGGAACTTTAAGGTAGTTCACCCCCATCTAGATATCCATTACAAGTAGCCCAATATCTCCAGCATTGTCTTTCCTCTGCCTTAGTCAGTGTATAATCATCCCTGTATGGCTTTGTTGGCCACCATATAAGTGGAAACTTGTATTTGATTCCCAGCTAGTGAGGTGCACACTTCTTCATGCAATCGACATATCCTTCCACCCTAGGGAGAGCCTGTTTAAAATTTCTGAAACAATAAGAGTCCCTTTTTTTCAAAGCTGAAGAAGAAGTTTTCCACCTGTGCTTGCTTCCTTCTAGGGAAAGATATTGTTGTTTGGAGATCTAGTTAACACAGGTGGAAATAACCTTTTCTTTCAGTTCCATCAACTGCTGAGTCTTCATAGGAGATGTGAACCTCCTTCCATGGAGCATAAGGAGAACCCGAGGAGATTGAGGTTCACTCCTAATCCACATATTGGAGCTGACCTCATTCTGAGAGATTGTATGAATAGCATTTTCCCACTATACATGATTATTAACAAAAGAGGCAAAGGCTCTCAACTGAACATCTCCCAAATACGGAACAGTGTTAGAGCGAGGGTCCATGGGACAAGCCATCTCATGCAAATAGAGTTCACACAATAGATTATATTCAGTGAAACTGCTCTCCACAAAGGTCTCCAAGAACTGAACAAAGGGTGTCAACTAATAACGTCTTCCCTCCTTCAGGGATTTTAATTTAAACAAGGTCGATTGTTCATACAAGAACACCAGATAGGAGGGGGATGGAGCTCTAGAGATCATCAATTCCTTAGAGAGAGCGTACATTTGATCTTTTTCTTTCTGTATGGATTTGAATTTCTTCAATTCCTTCAATTCTTTTTGCACCTCCTCCCACCAAAACCTTTCAAAAGTTAACTCCTCTTCCCATTTCTCCCTTAATTCTTTGATATTCCTTATGTATTAAAAAAGGGGAACCATCCCTTCCTGACATCGGTCAGCATGATTTTTCCACTTCTTCACTTCCAGCTTCAACAGTGAGAGCTCTTTTATCATGTCTCAAACACTTCTACTTTCTGCATCTTTCTCATCATCAGAATCTGAATTAACAATTTCTTGAGAAATTTGCATCCCTACCTTGTCACCAGATGTCTCAGCCTTCTCACTTTGTATTGACAATGTAACATCTTCCTCTTCCATCAGTGTTGCAGTGGCCTCTGTCTGTGTGGCTGCTTCAGCAAACAGTTTTGGGAATGCTTGTTCTTGTATGACAACATCCTTCTTCTGAATCTCATCCCTAGAAACTTTAGTCTCTATTGCACTCTCGACAGATAATTTTAGGGATACTGGTTCTTGTGTAACAACATCCTCATTCTGTAATTCAACCATGGAAACTTCAGTTTGAGTTGCATCTTCAATTTTTTTTTAAGGATGTTGGTTCTTGTGTACTTCAGACAGATCCAAGAATACTTCAGTATCCCCTGATGGTTGGGATTGCATTTGTTCATCTTCTCCTAATTCCAGGCCAAGGATTATATCAAATTCTAGCTCATTTTCATCATTTGGCTCCACTGCAGGTACTTCTTTTCCTGTGCAAGTTTTTGTGCAACAAATGCCTACACTGTGACTTTATATCCTGCATGGTTGAATATTTCTCCACATTCTGGACGTACCACTTTTTCCTATCCTTCACCTCCCACAACAGGAGGTGAACCCTCCAAATAATCTGCAACCTCCACCAATGTGTTCAATATTTTCTCTACCTGCTTCCTACATGCTTCTTTCCAATTCTCCAATTCATTTCGAAGCATTTGTACCTCCTCTTTTAGTAGGTCATTCTCATACAAAAGACTCAATTTGAGGTTCTTCTGCAGCAGGTTCTTGTGGAGCGACGGTTGATCGGGGTGTCAAAATGAGAAATTCGATATTTGCTTCAATATTTGAACAACTTTACCCGTGCCGCTTTTGCTGCTGTAACAGACCTAGTTCTCCTTCTTTTCACTTGCTCAGATGACTGACCTTCTTCTTTTGATCTTCTCCTTCTTCGGTGTGGCACATAGGTTTCCAATTCATAGACTGGTATAGAAGGATTATTCCCCAATCCATCATCTTCTTGTTTCTGCCACCAAAATTTCTTCTTCAATTTTAGTTCCCCCCAACTTAGGGGAAGATTCAATGTTAAATAGCTCCAGATTTTATTCCTTTTCTAACTCAAGTTGGTGTTCCGGGATCCCACTCTGATATTGAGGGTTTGGTTCTTGAATTTCTTCTTCCAATGCGGCCTCTATGGATGCTCTAGCCTCAGCTGCTACTGTTGCAACTTCTATTGTTAAAATTGTTTCCTCTAAATTTGCTGCTACAATAGGTTCTTGGAGTGTTGCTTCTTGTGTAGAAGCCTCCTGTTCTTCCAACATTTCAGTCTCCCTCCCAACTGAATTTGAGAGACTCCAGTCCTCCTCTTCTACTTCAACACCCCCCAATCGTGCAGGTTCCTGAATTATCCCAGACTCAGCAAGAAATTGTAACCAGGTTCGGTTCTGTTGTGCTAATGCCCTTAATATGAGTAATTTAATTAGGCCATGGTTGGTAAGAGAAGCAACTGGATGTCGGGTTGTTCTCACATACCCTGCCATGTAATGTAGGGTTTTCAACAAGTAAAATGGCATATTGAGTAGATTACCGTGGCGTAGATGAGACAATAAGGGAAATTCAGAGAAGTAGACAATTTGGTACCTACCTTCACAGGTAATATATTCCTTTAGGAAGATTGCCACTTGATTCCAAGGACAGGGTAATGATTATAATGCTATCCCACGGCCTCTTCGCTGAACATGTTCACCATCTGCGAGAAAATCCTGCACTACAATCGCATTCTGGGTTTTTCGTCCATACCAAATCCTTCCTACTTGATGCAAACCAATAACCTCCGCCAAAATTGCTTCTGTAACATCTATGTGCACACCCTTGACCTCTGAATGAGTGTCAATCAAATTGAGAATGAACTGTAAAGTTGTTTCTGTGTGAAATTCATTTAGTCGTTGAAAATACCTAGTCCATCTGACCGTTTCAAAAATGGCAAAACGATCTGCGTTCCTACGCAGGGCCTCTGTGTTCACGGGTTAATGTCAAGCTGGTTTACCCATATCACCTTTCCTTCGTAGTTCTGATAGCAAATCAGGAAATTACAGATCTAGAATTGGAAGTTGCAGCACAAGAACGTTCAACGAACAACCAAGGTCGAGATTGGGTATTTCAGGAAAGTTAATATAGTTATGAAAATGGAATAATTGGTAAGATTTGGTACAAATTGGGAAAAAAGGTGGCGGTCGTGTAATAGGACTAAGTACCAATTTAGACATATTGATTGATAGTTAAATGGGTACGGGTTTGCTGACGGGTACAAAAGACAAAGCATGATTAATTTTGCCATATCCTTTTTATGCCTAATCATGTAAATGGTCAGAATCCGTACCTTCACAATATGAAACGAGTCTTAACTTTCCATAATGGTTCGACGTGTCATCACGACCATCAATTGAAAACATAAATGTGCATGTGTTATTATGATCTTTCCCCCACCAATTTGAATGACAAGTACATCCATTTTGGCTGCCACCTATGGCAAATCAATAGTTGTCTTTTCATTCTTGGCGAAACTATGGTTGGAGCTGTGAAATGAGTTGGAACTATTAATTGTGTCACAACAATCTTGGGACAAAGTACAAACTCACAAGTGATTCAAGACGAATTAGACATGAAATGATGTAACTATACTACAATAGGAGGTTGCATCTCTGTATAATCAATAATAGAATGAGTAATACAATACATTGTCATGCATAATGCATGAATGCCAAGCGAATTCGAATTCACAAGGAGGTCATTTGAATTGCATGGATGGGTGTAGCTTAACTGAATGTCAACAACCCTAGACACACTTAGTTAACCACTAATCTAGCCATTATTGACTCACACTGAGTCCTAATTGAATCAGAGTGCAATAAATGACCGAGTCTAACTTAATGTAACTCAGACACATGTCATTGCATGCCAAATAGTAGGCAGTAGCGCATCACTAACTCCAAGTAGCTCCGATGAAGTTAACTGAAGTGATACTGGTCGACAGAGGCAGTTGGAGACGCATTAGTTTACTCCAGTTCATCCCAATCAGCCCAAAATAAATAATTGCACAATTGAGGTGCCTTTACAACTTAGCTTAACTGATTGTTAGGTGAAACAACAATTAGTTAGAAATTAGGTGCACTTATGACACTCATATCACCCCATAATTACTCCCTGTTTGAAAGAGGAAGCCCAGTTAGCCTCCCTAATTAAAGGAAAAGGCTTAGTTGGCCTCCTTGATTGAAGGAAGGCGTGGGTGTGCTCATGCTGATGTCATAGTGTGCTCATCTGCTGCTAATTAAGTCAATTAAACTTAGGATAGTGGATAAATAGGCTAAAATTGACCAAATAAGTGTGTAAGTTGGGTAAATGCCTCCAACACCCCCCCTTAAGCTATACTTAGGAGAAGTATAAATAAAATGCATGAAATTATAGGGCCCTGACAACAAAAGCCATAGGTCACCCTGTACAAAAAAGTAACTCTAACAAAGCTCAAAATAAATCTAAGTGAGGAAAGAGGGAAAACCTAGTGGGAACAAAACCCCCCCTCAAGCTAAACACTGAAGAAGTAACCGACCACCCTGATGAACTCACCCTCAACAGTGAACGGAGGTAAGTGGACTTTTTCTCAGAAAAACTCTTAGTGAAGATGTCTGCAATCTGCTCATCTGTAGGGCAGTATTGCACAAAAATGGTCATGTCATGCACAAAATCCCTGATGTAGTGCATGTGTATCTCAACATGTTTGGTCCTCTTCCTAGTAACTGGATATGTGGAGATCTTAATAGCACTTTGATTGTCACAAAATATGACTGTGGACAAAGTACTACCAATCTCAAACTCTGAAAGAATGCCTTGCAACCAAACAACTTGGATGCAAGCATTCATTGCTCCCCTGTACTTGACCTCTGCTGAAGACAATGCAATGGCAGCCTGCTTTTTGCTAGACCAGAAAATGGGACCACCACCAAACATAAATACATAATGGAAGTGGACTTCCGATCAATGGAATCCCCTACCCAATCTGACTCTGTATAACCAACCAACTCTAACTCAGAATCTATAGCATAGTGAATGCCATAGGATCTTGTGCCCTAAATGTACTGAAGGATCCTCTTGGCTGCCTTCCAATGAAGATCATGAGTCTTCTGCATGTATCTTGATACAACATTCACAGCATAACAAATATCAGGCCATGAATGTGTCAAGTAAAGCAAGCTACCAATTAGCTGACGGTAGATAGTGCAATCTATGGGTGGAGTGTTTTTTCCTTTTTCAAGGATGATCCCTGAGAGGAAAGGGAATGGGGTAGCCTTGCATTCAACCATGTTAAACTTAATTAACAAGTCTGAAATGTATTTATACTGAGCTACCATTATCCCATCAAAGTCTTGGGATATTTCAAGCCCCATAAATTGCTTCAAGAGCCCCAAATCGCTCATCTCAAATGCATCATGAATAGCAGTTTTCATGAAAGCAATGGAAGTAAATGTGCTTCCAGTAATCAAAATATCATCAACATATAAAAAAATGATAAGTAAATTACCATCATACGACTGTAGATACATATTTGGATCTATTTTACACCTTCGAAAGTTTTGTGAAAGAAGAAAGGCATCCATCTTGGCATACCATGATCTTGGGGCCTGTTTCAAACCGTATAATGACTTCTGCAATTTGCAAACCAAAGAAGGATATGAAATGTAGCTTTCGAGATGCTTCATGTATATCTCCTCATGAAGGTCTCCATGTAGAAAGGGAACTCTTGGCATCCATATGATGCACCTCCCAGTGCTTGGATGCTGCAATGACCAAAACTAGGTGGATGGAGTCCATCTTTGCCACTGGTGAAAAGGCCTCATGATAGTCCACACCTTGGACCTAAGAGAACCCTTTTGAAACCAGCCTTGCCTTATATTTTCAGGTTGTGCCATCAACAACAACATTTTTCTGGAACACCCACTTGCATTGAACTAATTTCCTTCAAGGTGGAAGAGAAACTAGCTCCTAAGTAGCATTTTTTCGAAGAGAATTAAACTATTTGTCCATAGCAGCTTTCCATCTCGTATCTTTCTAAGCATGGTAGTAAGACTTAGGATCTAACCCAATCATTAAATAATAGGTATAAGACAACAATTATTCATGACAAGAGAGAGCAATACCTTCTCTTTGAAAATCAAACCGGGTTCTTCTTGGATCTGCAGGATTTCCAATGTTTCACCTGGCGGAAGATAGTGTCTTTTGGCCCAAGTTGGAAGATGATTTGGAATCTCATAATATTATTCTAAAACTTATGTGTTTTTCTCATTGATATCAGATATCAGATTAGCAAAATCAGAACCTTCACTCCCACTTTCATTACCTAAATTATCAGCAAAACATGAGGGAATTTCAGCAGAATTTTCTTCAACTAGTTCACTTTCAATGAAAATTTGTTTTGTTCTGATATTCAGCAGCTTGAATCCCTTAGATTCTTCTGGATATCCAATGAACAAACATTCAATGCTTTGCGGTTGCAAATATTTTCTCTTGTCAAGTGGATTCCGAGCCCATGCAGTGGACCCAAACACCCTGAAATTTGACACATCTGTCTTGTGTCCAAAATAGGCTTTGAAAGGAGTATTTATTTTCACAGAGGAGTGAGATACTTTATTTTGAATGTATGAAGCAACATTCATGGCCTCAGCCCACAAATTTGTAGCCAATCCTTTTGCTTCTAGCATGCATGTGGTCATCTCCTTGAGAGAGCGGTTTTTCCTTTCTGCTACACCATTTTGATTAGGAGTGTAGGGAATGGAATGCTGGATATTGATCCCACTGTCTGAACATATCTACAGAAATTTAGAACTGATATATTCCCCTCTATTATTAGATCGTAAATATTTGATCTTTCTCTCAGAGGCATTCTCAACCATTGCTTTCAATTCAATGAATTTCTCCAACACTTCAGATTTTTCTTGATGAAGAAAACCCAAATGTATCTAGAAAAATCATCTATGAAGGTCAGAACATACTAGGATCCATTCATAGATGTGGTTGGAATAGGTCCGCTGATATCAGAATGAATCAGCTCCAAAATACTCTTTGCTCAGTTTTCCTTCCCCTGATCAAACTTGTGCTCAGGGTGTTTACCGACAATACAACCCTTACAAATTTCTTTGGTAGATTTGATGACTGGGAGGCCTTCAACCATGGAATTTTTTTGAAGTTGCTGCAAGTACTTGAAGTTCAAATGACTGAACCTCTCATGTCAAAGCCTACTGACCTCATTTCCATGAGTCATAAGAGCGGTGGGCTTTGCATCCGCCAAAAAATGGGAAAACTCATAGGCCTTAGCATGATGGTTTGCTAATCCTTTTGCAAAAATCTTTCCGGATGCAATCTCATTGATTTCTACATTATTGGGGCTGAATGTTACTCTCTTGGGCACTCTGATATGAGTCATTTGATATACACTCAGGAGGTTGGAGGCCAAGGAGGGTACATACATAACATTGAAAAAAATGCCATGTTCAAGATTTATTATACCTTGTCCTTTCGAAATGATGGTAGAATCATCTCCCATGTGGATGAGAATGCTTTTTTCGATGTCCAGGGATGAGAAGGAATCTCTACTTGCCATCATGTGATTCGAAGCTCCAGAGTCTATAAGGAGAGCATTGGGATTCGAGGTGCTTTCCATGAGGGCATGACCTCTTTCTTGCTGGAAATCTCGATCTTGGTTATTTCTCTTCCGAACACTCTCTAGAAGATTGATATTGTTTCTCTCCAAGAGGAGAGTCATCTCATCAAGCTTCTTCTTCATGCATGAATGTTCAGGTTGGAAGCCCTTCTCGCAATAGGAACACTTGACTTTCTCCTTTCCTTGGTGTCCTTTGTTCTTGTGTTTCTTTGAGTCGGAAGGCTCTTCTTGCTACTAGTTCTTCTCTTTAGGCTTTGGAGCATCAACTTTAGCCTTTGGATTCTTCTGCTTCCCTTTTGCCTTCGAATATTTTGACCTCGAAGAAAACAAAGCTTGATCTTTTGAGGATCTGAGGATCCCCATCTGCACAAGCTTGTCATGCTCGTTTGTAAGGGTTTTGGTGAAGGCATCAAAAGAAGGCATTTTCCAGTTTGGGGTTGTTAGCTTCCCCATGTGGAATGTTGAAACAAAGACTGAATAGTCTGGACCAAGTTTGGAGAGGATAGCTACGATGAGCTGGTCATCTTCCTTCTCCACCTTGCACTGTTTTAACTGGAGCACCAAATGTTTGAATTTTGTGAAAAATTCATTCATGGATTCGAAGCTGCCTGGATTCAGGGAGATCAACTCGTTCTCAAGCTGATAGATCCGAAGATCATCTTGTTTATAAAACAAGGTAGCGAGATGATCCCAAATCTCCTTTGGAGTCTTCAATCCCAAGATGTGGAAAAGAATATATTTGGAGATAGACAAGCACAAGAAACCATAAGCCTCATCTAGCTTATTCCAGTATTTTATCTTCTCTGCAGCAGCATTAGGCTCTAATTTTGTGTTCATTGTGACCCGATAGAGCCCTCTTGAACGAAGCTGAATCTCCATATCGTCCTTCCATTGGTGGTAATTGAAGGAGGTAAGAGGAACCAGAGATGAAGCCATGGAGCTACTATAGCGAATGCAGTCAAGAACCTGTAAAAACCTGCAATCAACACAATAAATTCACCATAAGGTCGGACATCCTGCACATTTCAGGTTTTCATCACACCCAACATAATTGATCAAGCAAGCTTCATCAACAATTCATTTACTTGGGGTATTAAGTGGTAAACCTTCGGCTTCGGGTGCAGTGCTAGAATTTGAGATTTTGCTCAATTTTTCATGCTAGATCCAACAAAAATCATGTTTTTCTTGAAGAATAGCTTCATCTTGCCGTGGTTCTGATACCATATTAATTTTTTCACAGCAATCTTGGGACAAAGTACAAACACACAAGTGATTCAAGACAAATTAGACATGAAATGATGTAACGGTACTTCAATAGGAGGTTGAAGCTCTATATAATCAATAATAGAATGAGTAATACAATACAATATCATGCAGAATGCATGAATGCCAAGCCAATTCGAATTCAAAAGGAGGTCATTCGAATTGCATGGATGGGTGTAGCTTAACTGAATGTCAACAACCCTAGACACACTTAGTTGACCACTAATCTAGCCATGATTGACTCACACTGAGTCCTAACTAAATCAGAGTGCAATAGATGACTGAGTCTAATTGAATGTAACTCAAACACATGTCACTGCATGCCAAATAGTAGGTGGTAACGCATCACTAACTCCAAGTAGCTCCGATGAAGTTAACTGAAGTGATACTGGTCAACATAGGCAGTTGGAGGCGCATTAGTTAACTCCAGTTCATCCCAATCATCCCAGAATAAATAATTGCATGATGGAGGCACCTTTACAACTCAACTTAACTAATTGTTAGGTGAAACAACAACCAGTTAGCAATTATGTGCACTTATGACACTCAAATCACCCCATAATTGCTCCCTGTTTGAAGGAGGAAGCCTAATTAGCCTCCCCGATTGAAGGAGAAGGCTTAGTTGGCCTCCTTGATTGAAGGAAGGCATGGGTTTGCTCATGTTGATGTCATAGTGTACACATTTGATGCCAATTAAGTCAATTAAACTTAGGATAGTGGGTGAATAGGCCAAATTGACCAAATAAGTGTGTAAGTTGGGTAAATGACTCCAACAGGAACCCAGCAGAGTTATTGACGAAGAGATTTATGGTCAAATATGAAGGATTTGTAGTTGTTTTATGGACAAATCTGGAGGAGTTGCAGCTGCGAAAATAGGAAAAGTAGGCCAAATATAGCAAAGTCGTAGTTGGTTTATGGACAAATATGGGGGAGTCACAACTGCGAAAATAGCAAAAGTAGGTAGAAATTGGTGGAGTCACGGCTAGAAAATAGGACAAATCTAGTGGAGAGTCACAAATACGAAAAATGGAAAAATAGGCAGATTTTGACAGAGTCGCAATTGCGAAAAATGGAAAAATAGGCAGATTTTGGCAGAGTCACATCTGGAAAATAGGACAAATCTGGCGAAGTCACAACTGCGAAAAATGGAAAAATAGGCATATTTTGGTGGAGTCGCAGCTGGAAAATAGGGTAAATATGGCATAGTCACAACTGCAAAAAATGGAAAAATTGGCAGATTTTGGCAGAGTCGCAACTGGAAAATAGGGCAAATCTGGTAGAGTCACAACTGTGAAAAATGGAAGAATAGGCAGATCCTTCAACTGATTAGTTTCTATTGCTGAAATTGTTCATCTTCCTCAAGGAGTTATTCATAACAGGAAAATAAGCTAAGGCGCCCGAAATTGTTTGGCCTAGTCATGACCGCTGCTCCTCAAGTAGATTCCTGTACACATTCTTCAAAAGAAAACCTCAAAGCATAAAATAAAACATAACAACATAACAACAATTTATTCATGTATAGATTCCTGTGTGGAAATTGTAGTGTTCTTTAAGAATTTACAGGAGCAGAAAAAATTCCTTCCCTTGCGTTATCTGATAATCTCGATCAGCTACAACACGCGAAATGAATGCATCCTTTGAAATGGGATTATGATACAATTGCAGGCTGTGACCATTAGCGAATAATGGCATCTGATTTTCATCAATAGTAACCAGGAAGACTGTGCGATTATCAAACACCTTGTCTATTTGGTAGGGTCCCAACCATCTTGTACGCAGTTTTCCTTTAAAATCCCTCTTAAATATTGAATCATACAATAAGGCCTAGTCTCCTTCACAGAAGACTTTCTTCTTTATGAATCGATCATGCCATTTGGAATGTTGTTGTTGAATTGATGTTGTCTGATGCACAGTAGCTGTGCGCTTCTCATCAAGTTCATTTAACTGATCCAATTTATTCCTCTGAGCATCTCTCAAGTCTAACTTTGCTTCCATGGCTGTCTTTAAAGTTTTAATTTCAAATTCAATGGGAAATACAACGTTTTTACCATACACCAATTCGTATGGGGAGAAACCCGTAGTGTGGTGCCATGTGGTGCGATATGCCCATAATGCCTCTGGAAGTCTGTCAGCCCAGTCTCTACGATGGCTTCTGACTGTTTTTGTAAGGATGGCCTCAATGACCTTGTTGGTGCTTTTCATTTGGCCAGTGGCCTATGGATGATATGGCGAGGTTATCATGTGCTGAATGTGATATTTCTGTAACAAATCTTCTAATTTGCGGGACACAAATTGCAGTCCTCCATCTGTAACTATCTCCTTGGGTACTCCAAAACGGGTAAAGATTTATCCATATAAGAAATCCATTACAGCTTGATCATTGGACTTGACCAAAGATACAACCTCCACCCATTTGGTCATATAATCGGTGAAAACTAGGATATAAACTTTCTGCTTCGAGGGAGGGTTGATAGACCCTACAAAATCCAGGGCGCATCTATCGAAAGGTTCAACCACCAACTGTGGTTGAAGAGGCATCTCATCTAGTCTGTTTGGTTGGCCCATTCTTTGGCAGCTATCACCAGCCTGAACATATTTCTTTGCATCCCTGAAAACTGTTGGACAAAAATATCCCATCCATAATACCTTATGACCTGTTCGTTTTTCAGCAAATGTCCCCCACAGGGCTCATCGTGGCAAGCCTTTAAGGTACTGAAAATTTCATCCTCCCTTACACATCTTCTGATTTCAAGATCAGGACCTGTGTAGAAAAGATGCCCATCTATCTAGCAGTACCTGGCACTCTGTTGTATAATTTTTCTTTTTTCTCTCTTTGACAAATATGCTAGAAGCTTTCGTGCAGCCAAATAGTTAGCAACATCTATGTACCAAGGGGAATGAGCTTAATTTGCAAACAAATGTTCATCAGGGAAGGAATCTTCAACTGGTAAACTGTCATCATTGTTAATAAGTCGAGATAAAAAAATCAGCAACAACGTTTTCCTTCCCAGGTCTGTTAATGATTGTAATATCAAATTCATGTAACAGTAATAACCATCTAGTTACTCTAGCATTAGTGCCAGGTTTGTTCATTAAGTACTTAATAGATGAATGGTCAGTGTGCACATGTAATATCCGTATCCGGATATTCTCAATAATTACTCCATTGAATAATCAACCAATGGAAAATAAATCCATATTGAAAATATAAAATAAATATTGAAGATGAATGATGATGACAGATTACAAAGTGAGTGTCATATATATATTAATGGTAAAGGCACTTTGGATACTATCCATGAAAGGATGTGTCATTTTAGAATAGTTTACTAAAAACTATTTATTAATTATTAATTATTAATATCAATGTATATTAATATTAATAATTAATATTGATATTTTATATATATATATATATATATATATATATATATATATATATCAATTGCCTTCTTGTTCATGATGCTTTGTCTTCAAAGCATACTTTATAAAACTTGTTGATAGTTTAAATATTGTAAGTAAAACCATGGGTTATTTCGTAAAACCATGGGTTATTTCATAAAACGATGGGTGGTTTTATGAATTATGTTTTTTAACTTTTCCCCTTTCATTTCTTTTGTTGATAATTCTTTTTTTTTGTTTTTTGTTTTATTCTTCATTTTTCCCTCTTATTCTTGCTTCATATTTGGAGTGGAATTAATACTTCTTCAATGAAATTCAAATAACCCAGGCCAATTTTTGGTCAAAACCCATTTTTTACCAGAGAAACTTTGAATATGGATGGCTAAAATCCACTGTGAGGTCAAAGACCTAAATTCAAGGAAACCTTGATCATTTTGGCCACAAGCCTTAGATCAGTAGAAGCCCTAGGAAGGGCTGGCTCTGATACCAATGTAATATTTGTATCTGTATATTCTCAATAATTACTCCATTGAATAATCAACCAATGGAAAATAACTCCATATTGAAAATATAAAATAAATATTGAATATGAATGATGATGAAAGATTACAAAGTGAGTGTCATATATATATATATATTAATGGTAAAGGCACTTTGGATACTATCCATGAAAGGATGTGTCATTTTAGAATAGTTTACTAATAACTATTTATTAATTATTAATTATTAATATCAATATATATTAATATTAATAATTAATATTGATATATATATATATAACAACACAAAAGTGGAGTATCCAGTGATATAATGTCTGAATTTGTTGATGGCATAAACAATGGCAAGGAATTCCTTTTTTGTGACAGTGTAATTTAGTTCAGCAAGGGCTAATTTCTTACTAATATAATAAATTGCATATGGAGCATGACCTTCTTGTTGTCCGAACACTGCTCCAATGGCAGTATCAGAAGCATCTGAGGAGACGCGGAAAGGCAGAACCCAATTGGGCCCTTATAAGATAGAGGATGTGGATAGCCTTTTCTTAAGTTTAATGAACGTTGTTTGGCATGCATCATTCCAATCAAACTGTACATCCTTCATCAACAGAGTGAATAAAGGAGAGGTTAGCTTGCAAATTTTTTCTCTAAATCTTCTGTAGTAACAGCATGCACTAAGAATCTACATACCTCTTTTTGTGTTCTAGGAGTGGGTAGGTTTTCAATTACCCTGATTTTGGATGGGTCTACCTAGATACCATCAATAGAGATGAAGTGCCCCAAAACCACACCCTCGCTTATCATCATATGACACTTTTCAATGCTTAAACATAGTTGGGTTGGTTCACAACGTACTAAAACCTTTTCTAAAAATTTTAGTGCTTCCTCAAAGCTACTACCGTATGGAGTAAAGTCGTCCATAAAAATTTCCATGTAGTTGTTAACCATCTCAGAAAAGATGCCAATCACAGCTCTCTGAAAGGTGGCAGGTGCATTACACAAACCGAAGGGAAGTACCCTATATTCAAAGGTACCCCAAGGACAGGTGAAGGTGGTCTTGTCTTGGTCCGCAAGAGCGATCTGGATTTGATTGTAACTGCTGAATCCATTAGAAAGGAAAATTATTCTTCCCAGACAAGGTATCAAGTACCTGATCAATAAAAGGTAGGGGGAAATGGTCTTTCTGCATTGCTTTGTTCAAATCCCTATAGTCTACGCAGAATATCCATTTCCCATTATTTTTTGGCACTATCACGAGTGGAGAAACCCCCTTGCTGTCTGAGATTGGGTATATAAATCTTGCTTCTAATATTTTTTGGATCTCTTCTTTCACCATATCCCTCAAGTTAGGGTTCATCCTTTGTTGTAGTTGGCACACAGGTTGAGAGTCGCTTTTGATGTAAATGTGATGGGTACAAATATTAGAAGGGATGCCCTTCATATCTGTGTATTCCCAAGAAAAGGATCCTTTGTGCCATTTTCAGCAAATTGATCAGGCATTCCAGCTCATCAGGAGCGAGATTCATATTAATGTTCAATGTTTTTCTCGACTCTATTCCTACTGGAATGATTTTCGAGTTTTTAAGTACTGGAATTATGTTGGCATCACTGACTATGGTCTCTTCTGTTAGATTTTCTTGTTCTTCTTCACCTAAAGTTCTATTCAGAATTTGATAAACATGTTTATTGACAAATGTGGGCTCATCGATGAAACTGTTAATAGTGCCGTCCTCTGTTTCATCCTTAAAAGTTAAGGCTTTCCCTATTGTTAATAACGACTGAATGCCTTCTTCTTCCTCCAGATACATCCACAGTGGAGTTTCAGCTTCTAATCTGGGTCGAGCTGGAGGGTATAAGGATAGGATTTTTGTATCAATCCCATGTGAAATGGTCATGGACCCCGACTGACAGCTGTTGCAAGCATCTGTTGTGGCTAACCAAGGTCTTCCCAGGATCAACGGATGTCCCTCTTGTTGCTACTTCAATTTAAAAACCAAGAATTCCGAAGGGTACTCCCACGAATTGACAAAGACAACGAGGTCATCCATGATTCCCTTGGGTTTGACTGTGGACCTGTCAGTAAGTTCTAATCTAGTAGGTGTTGGCCGAAAATTAGTGAGCCCAAGTTGTTTCATAGTTTCGATTGTCATAACATTGATAGCTGCGCCTAAATATACAATAAAATTAGGTATCTGAGTGTGTCCAATGTGTACTGTAACAGTAGGATTCCCAGGATCATCATACTTGGCCAAGAGAGTTTTTTCCATTATTAATTCAGAGAGTTTTCCTATTACATGGACCTTGGGAGGATCCCTAGGCCCTTCCTGGTTTTCTTACACACAGATCCCTAACGGTCTTGGAATATATGGGCACGTCATGAAGGGATCGTAACAGTGGGATTTTGACATATAAATTCTTTAATTCCCCTAAGATATTAAACTGAGGTTGTTCCACTGTCTTTTGTAGGATCAGTCCTTCAGGATATGGTGTTTCTCTTGTTGGTTGTGTAGGCTATGTTTCAATAAGTGTTTCTTCTTGTGCTTCATTTGGTGTTTTGGTAGGACTCTCAGCATCCTCAATAATGGGGATTGTTGTATTAAATGGATTTTCAAATTGATGATTCATTCTTGCTTCAGTCGTAGAAGATGGGGCATCTTCAATGACTAAGGGTTCCACTACCCTCCCTGATTGTAGACGTATGTCATTGCAGGGAACTAAGGTAATGGAATAAGCAGGCATTTTGGCAGTGTCAAATTGATGAACTGCTTTATTATTCGGGTTAGGATGGCTGGGCAGGCATCTGTGGTCGTAGTGGCATGTTCATTGGTGCAATGTTATTTTGGAGTTGCAGCTGCAACTGCCGGTACTGTTGGTGAGGGTATTGTTGAGGAGGATATTGTTGATGAGGAGATTGGTTATGAGGAAATTGATTTCCTGGATGGGATTTTCTCCAACCAGGAGACCAAGAAGTTTGTTGGTTTGATTGTTGTGCTCGAGGTGACCCATAGTTAGGATTTTGCATAGAAGTTTGAGATGGATGCCATTGGTTGTAAGAATAATGTGAAGGGAATTGTGTATTCATATTATTCATTTTATTCATATTATTCCAAAAAGGTAATGGGTCTAGATTCATACCTTGATTTCGAGGTCGCCAAGGCTTCTTTTGAGAAATGAAGTAAGCTTGCTCCACATTAGAAGTAGATGTCTGCAGGACTGCCTTAACTTGGGGTAGCGAAGGACATTCCTTAGTATCATGATTCAATTTACATATTTGGCATACCTCCACCTTGTCAAGTGGACATTCCTTCAGTGTGTGCTTCTTCCTACATCTAGGACAAAATACGCCAAGTGTTAAATATTCTACTGCTTGAATCTACTTTTCTCTCAAGATGTCCAATACTGAGGAGATGGAACTCATCATTTCTATTTTGAAGTTTTCAAGAAGGTTTCCTATTTATGCCTAAGTGGATCCTCCACTTGATGATTTATGTGTTCTAGTGAAGACATCTCGTTCTAGTCCTTTGTCTCGATTGTTGGTTCTGGAGGATCCTCTCGAATATCTGTGACATAAGTCAACGATCTTCTCAAAAGGTTCTTTTGAGATATCCCCTTTTCCCAATAAATTCAGCATGTCCAAGTATTCTTCTTTGATTCCATGCAATAAGATAATTTTGAGTACATCTTTCCCATATCGTTCTATCCTACCCTCTGTACATTATACATAAGTGTCTCAACGAAGTACTCTAGAATCTCTTCATCCTTCTGCATCATCTTAAACGATTCTTGTCTTTTGTCCTTAGTCCTAAAGTACTCTTGATATTTTCCAAGGAACACCTGTTTCATTTGTTCCTAGGTGGCAACAGTCTCACCACCCAAGCTCATGAACCAGCGCAAAGCGTTGTCCTTTAAAGTAGCAAGAAAGAGTTTTAACTTTTGTTCACTTGAAGCGTAATCATAGCTCCGATAGAGGATGTCAAATTCAAAGAGAAACTCATCTAGATCCTCTATGGCCTTCCCATGAAAACGTGGTAGCACTTAGGGTGAAATGTTCTTCATGGGGGCCTGTCCAGTGGGTTGTCAAATGGGGAACTGGTGTGTGGAAACTGTCTCCTCATGCAGGAGTTCACCATCATTGTGAGGGTTATCCCCTACTTCTTCTTCATGATCATCAGGGTGACGTTCGTTACTCATATTTGCCTCTTCCTCCTCCTGTCTTTGCTTCCTATAATTTTCCAACTCTTGTTGTAACTATAACCACTCCTCCTTTGTAAACAAATTTCCATCGATATAGTAAACCACCTTTGGTTCACCTATTCCGACATCAATGTCCCTATCTTCGTCCGTAGGGACACCAGATGGTGTCGCAGCTCCTACTGTTCTCTCCACCATGGAAACTAATGCTTCCGGCCTAGGAGTAACGGGGCTTATTCTTACAAATGATGGTTCTTGATTGCGAGCTCCAGTAGAATTGGCCCTGGAAACTAAATCATCAATGAATGTCCTTCTCCCTAAGGCTGGGCTGCTACCACGACCTCGACCACCTGCCAAGTTAGTATTTTGAGGAGTTCTAGGAATATCCTGTTGTATTATCCTTGTATTCATGCAACCCAAAAATCATGCAAGCTAAAAAAATATGCTGAAGAAAGTGAATGAATACAACTACTACTGTGTCTATAAATTATATTTCCCGATAGCGTCGCTAAAATGTTGGCCACCCTATATGCTAATCAATTACAACTAACACACAGAATTCTCAATATGAATTGTCAACCCAAGGAAGTGTTTTTGTTTCAAAGATAATTAGCACAATCTATGCATAAACACTTAAGTAACTGATTGAATGAATAAAAAATAAATTGTCCTACCTGTCTGCTCAGTCAAAATCTTCTCATGGATAAGGCTAATCTATTTTATCCATCTAATAATTCAAAAATGCATTTTCCTTCCTACAATCACTAATCCAACAATCTCTTATCTAGAAGAAATTACGCTAGACTTACTTTTGTAGAAAGTAAACTATGAAAATATAATACTACCAGGAATCAGCTAAGATCTGTCTTAATTATCTAAGATGCAAATTATAAATGACAGTAAGAAATCACACCAATTGCAATCATAATCTGATTAATTCAATAAACTCCAAGAAAGACAAATATCATAAATAAACTAGAGTTGAGCTTGACTGTAACAGCTAAGTGGTACACTTGTATAAAGAGAAAATATCCTAAACAGTCGACTATCACACCACATTGTTGCAGCTAATTGGAATGCAGTCATTAACTGTCAAAGGAAAATGTCATCATCAATCATCATTGTTGTAGCTCACTGTAAAATGCATCTACTGTAATTCCACACCACACAATAGAAATAAACTAAGCATCTAATTAACCTAGAAACCTCTATGGGAAGGAGGCCCCAGCCTTCGAATAGAGATGCCGTGAACTAACACAAATTAAAACAAAAGGATATGAAGAATTCTGCTCCTTGTATTAAAAATGGTAATTCACAGTTACAACACTTTGTTACAACTTACACATTCTAATATCAATTAACCAACCCCAGGCTCAGATCACCTCCCAATATTTATACATGAATAGCATAATCCCAATCCACTAATATCGGGCAACCATGAAGATCTACAATCTTCAGGATGCCTTGTTACAACAAGTATTTACAACCGTGAATATAATTGAATGAAGATATGGAATATAGGGAGTATTGTTACTCTGGTTGTTAATGGGTCAATGTAATCAATTGGACGGGAAATGCTCTAACTGTTGCAGCAATTCCCTGAGTAGCGGAGCACTGTTGCAGCTACCACATGGAGAGATGATCACATTGTTTTCATTCAATGTATGGAACTGGGACTGAGGAGTAACAACTGTACCAAATATCCCTTTCTTCTCTAGACTAAGCGGGCTGCTACACCTGTGTTCCTCAAGGCTTGGAACTATCTTTATCAAATCAATACATATTAGCGCAATCCAAAAGATAGAGTTTTAACCATAACAATCTTAGGCATTAATAGAATAAGGCAATAATAAATCACACCTGTAAGTATTTATGCTCAACTTGAGGAAAAACATCTATCTGGTGTATGGAAATGAAGTAGGACAAGGAAAAAAGATATAATTGGTGTGGTAAAAAAGGGGCCATTCCAAAACCCAACAACTTTCATCTTCAACCTTGTAGAAAAGGTTGAGATCTTCATAACTCTAGGTGATCTTCAAGATTCTCATGTAACTGCTTGTGGTACCCATGGGTGCTTTCTGAGCTTCTACAAGGCCTTCTTTAATTTACACACATGAGTCTCTTGTAATGTGTCTCAACTCCCAGTGGTTTCTCTACGTACACTTATTCCTTGAATACACCATTTGATATCCAACTAGTGTATCTCCCATCTCATACCTACACGTATGGACTCTAATGGAAGTGTACCTTGCAACTGGTGCAAATGTCTCCTCGTAGTCTATGAAAAGCCTTGTGCTACGAATCTTGTCTTGTATCCCTCGATGCTACCATATACTGCATCCTAGATCTTGTAGATCCATATGGAATACACTACGGACTTTCCTTCAGGTCTTGGAACCGCATCCTAGACATCATTGCTCTTGATCAACTGGTACTCTTTGATCATAGTCTCCTTCCCTTTCTTCTTGGTTACTTCTTCATAGCTGGAAGGATCTGGATGAATGATGTCGCTCGACAGTGTCACATAACTGGAGTGTGTCTGAGGCCTCTTACTTTCTTTGGAAGTCTCGTCATACTATTCTTCATCTTGGAAAATTTCTCATGCTCAATATGGTATTGATCTCTCAACATGGATCTACCGTTCTCTTTATATTCTTCTGAAACTCTTTCTTTCGCCACGGTGTCTCTGACCCAGGGAGCTTTAGGTTCCTCTTATGAATTGTCGTTACTTGTTCTTCAGAATGATTTATAATTCAAGTTCAGTTGCTTAATTAGAAACATATCATAATTTCCAAAACATATTAATAGTGACAAATATATGTCACATAGTCATGTAACTATCTTAGCCAATGCTACAACATTCACCCATATCCCGGACACATACAATAAATTATATATGCCTTCTACCCCAATGTTATTAAGAGTGTGTACTACTCCTAATATGTTAGTAAAGAGGTTTCAATCTAGATAAGTAGCAATGGAAGATTGTACAACATTTTTGACTTCTTACCCATCATGTGCAATTCAGTAGTATAAATGCAAACACACAAACATGCATAATACATGAAATCAATATAACAAATGCACAACTAAACAATATCATGAAATGACAATTGAACACTTATCTTTGTTTGTTTGGTGGGTAGACTCCTTATATCCTAGAGTCTTCTGGTTCATCATCTTCTTCATTCACAACTGCATCATTTCTTATCCAAATGCTATGATGGATAAGAGGTTCTACATGAGTCGAATCCTTCTGGATTAAAGTACATATTCCTCATCGCTTGAGGAATCTTCTCTATCTTATTTGAACTGTGATAGATTGATATTCAATTGCTCCCATCTTCTCTTCTCTTGTTATTAGTCAAACTTCTTCTTGTGTGCACTCTGCCCAGAGTCTATTGAAGGTAATCAACTTCCTTCTAGCACACACTACTTGAATGAATGAATCCCATGATCTTGGGAGGACATTCAATGGTGGTTACAACAATCTCATCTTATTATTCGACTGCTTCGTCACAGCATCGAACACTTCCTTTGGTGTCTTCAAGGATGACACATGAAGGATGAGATGATCCTTAATAGAATCTGCAATGATTCTCTTGGCTCTAGCCTTAGTCTCATCTCCCTCAGGCTGTTAGAACTTCCTTACTGATATACTTATCCACGTAATTTTCTTCAAGGATCAGGGAGGTCCTATGATTCCATGCTCGAAAGTTGTCAGCTTCACCAAGCTTGTCATCAAGCCGGGTGTGATGAGTCACTTTGAAATAAGAACCTCAAATGGAAATGACAAAGATCTAAATCTTACCGATTTGAGGTGTTCGACCTGGTTCCAAAGCTGTCTAATCTAGGGTTTGTCAGAAAAACCCTAATTTTCCAAATTTTCGATTGGAAAGAAATATGCACCTCTTCGAGGTGAGTTGTCCAATGTACTCATTTTCTGAAAACAATGGTGGGAAGCTCTCGAAATAGGAATCCCTAGTTTCTCCAATTTCTTTTGCAAAATTGTCTGATATTGATTCTATTGTATCTCCGAATTTTATGCTCCTTACAGTCTGAAACTTCACACTAAGATATCCCAATCTGTCTTCTTTAAAACCCCATGGGTTAGAGTAGAATTTGATTCTCCAAGTGAGACTTATGTTGATTTTCCCAAGGTGACCATTTTTAGGACTGTTTAGCATAGCGAACTTGTATGGACTTCCACGTGTCACTGTTTCACATTCGGGGTCTGAAAAGAGTACCAAATAAACTACATTCCATGCCCTACCTGCAATGTCTTGGCGATATTTCATTTGGACCTTCATATCCTGAGATATAGCAATTCTCCCTAGGTCACCTGTTTATGATTGTACTTTGGAGGATGTTGGAACCCTGATTTGGAGGAATCATATCTCATGAAGTGTAGCGAATATGAGGCTAAAACTTTCACACAAAGTACATAAAGATTTCATCTTCGACGTGTAGAAGTTTTAGCTCTCTTTCCTTCTACAATATCTATTTATAGTGAAAGTGCCAAGATGACTAGATTCAGTCTTCTAGGGTTTTCAAGCATGAAACCCTAATTTTGAGTAGCTGCCATTGTAGTTGTATTTCGACTGCACAGTGCCTTCTTTCAAGGTGGCTTTGATACCATGTTAGTTTTTCTAAGTTAATTTACTTAGTTGCTTTATCTGAAAGAATAACAAGCACATCAATACATCAAAGATACACAAGACACATAGATTTTCATCGGGGAAACCATAAAGGAGAAAACCCCGCAAACTTCCTCAGAATAGTTCTGTCGCAAAGACAAGATGACACGATAGAATAACCCAAGAAAACTATGTCTGCAACAGCTCTTTTTCCCTCCTCTTCCTCTCTCTCCTAAAACACACATGAGAGAGCAAGTGAAATGTGTGTTAAATGAGGAGGACGCCTCCCCATTTATATTCTTCTGTTGAGTAACTAACTCAACCACTAGGTCAACCAGGTTACCTGTCGAGCCGACCTACCTAAGAATACACATAAATACATCTTCCTTTATTTAACCCGGGGACTATTGCCTCGACTTACAATACAGGGTTTACCTCAGTGACCATACACAATGATGACATACCGAAAGGAGGAACACACATCTCCGACAGGGGTACAATAATATACATTAGTAATATACATCAGAATATCTTCCGAAGTTACAATTACAACAACAATAGAGTATATAAGACTGCATAAATAAACATTGAGAACATATAATATAACAATATCGATAGTGGTAATTAAAACATGGTTATGATTTATAATGACACATTGTCTGGGTTAACTATAAATGAAGGTGATTTGTCTTGCCTTTGAGTGCAATGGAACTTTTTTCTCATTATAAATTGAAGTGATTCACCATTGAATTATTGCCCTGTGTCATGAACCGGCCTGGTTCACATGAACTATCCAAAAGAATATGACAAGAAAATGTAATCCATAATGGATAAAACAAATATATATTGATAATATGAAGATGTATAATGATATGTGGACCTTATATACAAGCCCATCGTGTCTTTTGAAATATACTAGCAAGTCCTTTGAATTTAATTAATTATTTATTTATTATTATTATTTATATTAATGTTAGTTATGTTCGTAACATTGGCTTCCTCTTTAGAAATTATTTGTCCTAAAAGCATATTGATGAAAAGGATTTTACGTCTTTGCTTTTTGCTTGTAATGTCGTCACATAATTCTTTGTTATGTCGTAGTTGACAATACGAGACGATATGACCCTTTAAGTGATGAACAATTTTTTTGAAACATAAAAGGATTAGTCCATCCTAATTCAATTATTCGCGGAACGTTGCACTTCCACTGTAAGTTGTTATCATGAGATTTATATGCATTGGTACCAATATTTTTCATTATTTGTTTCCGACCTAAGGAATATTGATATTTTGATTGTTTAAGATATCTGTTTTTATGATTTGGATGTTAACGAGGAGTTTTTATGATGTTATTTTCCCTTATGATGCTTTTAGTTTCTTTTTGGTTTAATTTCAGTATATGGTTTTCTTCACCCCTTGATGTTGTTTGGTGACTTGATGGACTTCTATTAGTGCATACTCTTGGAGTTTCAATAGTCTGTACTCCAACATCCCTATATGTTTGTTCTTCAATTAGATTGGTGTCTTATCGAGTTGTGATGTGGATTGAATCTATAATTGTGCATTTTTCACAACTTGGACTTTATTTCCCGATGGTTTTGGTGTCTCCTTCTGGATTTGCTCTAACTTGTTTCCAACAATTTTTTATGATTCTTAAGTTTTTTGAACGATTCTACTTGCTACTTCTCATCACCATTTAACTTCTTAATTTGTTCCCTCATATCTTGATTATGATTTCTAAGGTGCCAAATCCCCCCATTTTTTAATAATTTCTCTTTGATATCTTCATTAGCTTGTTTAGACTTTCGAAAATTCTTTAACTTCTTGATTTTTGTGACTAATTTTATTATGATTTCTCAATTGGAAGATCTCATTATTATTGTTTGATATTTTATTGATCCTTGTAATCTCTAATTTGTGAGCATTTTTAAGGTCATTGTTTCGTCGCTGTAGATTTTTAATTTGTTGTTGAAGTTGGTACAACTTTGTATCATCACATTCTAATTTATTTTGGGATTGTATAATTAATTTATCTTTGCCCATGAGGATTTTTTTACATGCTTTACTTCCTCTTCTAAATGTTTGTAGCTTCATAAGGTGATTCTTTGTTGATATTTTGTGATAAGGAGACTCTCGTTGATGACTCATGTATTGTTATTTTCTTCTTCTCATGTAAGAAGATCATGGCTTTCTTTTTTGCATTGAAGGTAAATGTACCCATGTTTCTAATAAGTTAGAAACCAACATTATATCAATAATATTGTCTTCTATAATTGCAACGGTGAATTCAGATGTAAGATTATTATTATTGATTTGTAAAAAGTCATTTATTTGCTCTTATTTCCACTCATTCTTCTCTATAATTGTTTTTGGAACTCGTAGTTGATTAACGCCATCAACATAGTTTTTTTTATTAGTTGGACAAATAGCGATGGCAAAAGGAATTTTATAAAACATGTCATTAAATTTTAGTATCACAACAAGTACTTTTGATGGAACCTTGGAAAATATTTTTTTCTCATTAGTATTTTCCATTTTGACCTGTTTTTTCTCTTCTTTTCTTCTTTCCTTTTTTGAGAAAAAAATTTGAAATTTTATAGGAAAAATAATAATAATTATTAAATGATTTAGTAATATTAGTAGTATTTTTACGAATAATAATAATTATTAATAGTAATAATATTACTACAATATTATTTGTTTGGTAATAATTGGGTGAAATTGGGGTTTTTGATATATTATAATAATATTTATTATTTATAATAATAATACTATTATATGCCTGCAGGGGTGTAGACTCACTGGCAAGTGCCGTGTAAATGAATGAAAGTTGCAAAGGAAGTCTCAAGTTCAAATCTCACCCCGACTTATCCATGCCCCATGCTTGTGAGCTGTGTGGACGCACCTAGGGTTATAGTGGCAGCCGACGGGAATGGACCCCGTGTCATGCGAGTACCAGAACCGCCCACTTACCGATTCCCCTAGTATAAAAAAAAATACTATTATATTTTTTTGGGGGGAAAGCATGATGTTTAGGGTTTTAAAAATATAATAATTATTATTATTAATATTGAATGGAGTAGGTGGATTTAGAGTTTGAAATCCTAGTTTAGGCTCGAGTGATGGAGGATTTGGAGGGAGATGGACAAATTTCGAAGAGCGTTGAGGGGGCAAGGAAATGGAATGAAGAACAAGAGGGAAGAGGTATGTGAGAATGCATAGAGGAAATAGAGGGCATAGGGATGCATGGGAAGGAATTGGTGTGCAAGGCAGAGCAAAAAATAGGGTGGCGAGAGCTCGTGGAGATGGGTTGCGAATCGTTGGAGCGTTTCCAAGGGGAGTGTGGGCATTGTACTGGAGAAACATGAGGGTGTGAAGGAAGAATGAGTTGTGGAGAGGTAGGGAGGAATAGTAGGGAGAGCAACTTAGTGGAAGGGGCGTGGATGAGAGGGCATAGATGGATGGATAGTGTAGAGGGATGAGTTGGTGCACCGTGGAGGAGAAGGATTGGAGAGGGTGTGTAGAAGGGAGAAGTATGGACGTGCCGACAGAGTGGTTGTGGGAGATGGTAGGGCGCGAGAGGAGCTACGTGTGAGGGAGGGGTTTTTGAGGGTGCAATGTCGAGGGAGGGAGATTAGAATATGAGAATGGGAAAACGAGTGATGGGTGATCACGAGTGAGGGAAGATAAGGGTTCGTATGAGAACATGGATAGAGCGTGAGGGTCGATAGTGAAACATAGTGAAGAGGGAGATGTGGAAAGGGGGTACAGAGGAGAAGCGATGTGAGGGCACACTAGGGAGTGTGTGTTGGGTTTGTGTAGTGTAGTGGCATAGACGTTGTATGAGGGAAAAGGGTGATTGCATAGGCATTTATATGATTGTAATTTTTTTCATATATATGGTTTCTGCGTCTTTGTTTTTCTTTTAATCTTCTTTTTTAAATTGCAATGTCATGCAACAAAATGGTATTTTACTTTAATTGATTTTTGAAAATGGTATTTTACTTTAATTGATTTTTGAATATAGCCATAGGTCTAATTTTTTACGAAGTCCTGGACTTTATAGAAACTTTGGATGATGTCCAAAATATTAGTTAGACAAAGTATAAATGACAGCCAAAGGATGGATAATACAATTTTGCTTTGATACCAATGTTGTGAACCAACTCGGTTCATGTGAACTATCCAAAAGAATATGACAAGAAAATGTAATCCATAATGGATACAAGAAATATTTATTGATAATATGAGGATGAATACTGATTACATTATGTGGACCTTATATATAATCCATTGTGTCTTTTTAAATATAGAGACTCGTCCTTTGACTTTAATTAATTTTGTATACTCATTTATTATTATTTATATTAATGTTATTTATGTTCATAACATTGAACATGGATTTATTTATTGGTGTTAATGTGAGGGTAAAAATTTTGGTATAAGTTGCTTGGAATTGTGAAGCAAATATTAGAGATTTTTGTTCAATAATAGCTTTGATGGGAGTGTTGCTCAAGAGGAGGCCTTTTGAAAGGTGGTTGTTAAATTAAATTACTAATGTTTTAAATATATGAGTGTTGAGGCACTGAGAATGCTTGGACATGAAATAAGTTTTATCAATAGTTGGAAACCAAGGTGATAGAAGTTGGGCTCACTCTCAATGGTTTAGACATTGTTATGCATGGAAAAAATTAATTCAAAACGAGACAAATAATGGAAACACGCTAGTGTTGAATCATTAATGTGCACAATTATATCAGTTTACATGCATGCCATTGTAGGGAGAAATATATTTAAGAAAATTGTCTTGTGTATTGAAGCACATAGAGGATATGTTAAATATCTTTCATCAAACTTAGGAGAGAGCATTGTTTATTTTATTAAAAAAATGTAATTTTAATGGACAACATATATGCCACTATTTGAAGTGTCGTGCTTGCACATTTGGAATTGACAGGGGGCCAATTTGTTTCCCATTGTTTGATATTGACCTTGACATTACAAGCAATGATCCCAAGTAGGCTTTCTAACTATTGGTGGATGGAGGTATCATGTTCAATGATTAAAAACCAAGAAGTTAAACTCAAAGCCTTAATGATTAGTGCAATGTTAGCTGGTTGTTTCCAGTGAAAAATTACATCAAAACTAGGAGTCTTATAATTAATCTTGAGCGAAGATTGTAGAGAATAAATTTATTCTGTAGAAGGGTCATGTTTGTGAAGTGAGTGGGATATAAGTCCCTCATTTATAGATCATATTGGTATTGAAGTATTACCTTCAAATAATTGTTAGTACTTTGAAGAGAAAGTAGAACTATCACATATAAAGTAGTGATGAGAGGGGCTTGAAGATGATAACCATCTCTTGAAGGAGAAGGCACAATTGTTTGATCGAAGGGTAGCACAACTAGAAAAATACCTCAACACCTTTGTAAAATTGTTGTCATTACTAAATAATCATTTTGTTGAACATTAAGACTTCCTCATCATTGTCTTGGTAGATTGGGACAAGAACAAAGTTTATCTAGTGTCATTGAGAGGTGGTCATTCAAATGGATGTTTGGAAAGAGAAAATGTTCACTTAGATGAAGGATCAAGTGTATCAAAAATGGTAGAGAACTAGAATAAATTGAAAAATCTATTCATAGTTATCCAAGAGAACAAAGAGATAAGGCATCCTTCCTTTTCTGCCACAAAATCCAACACCATGATCAAGAAAAGCATGGTAAGTTCATTTTCTTTAAACCTTTCACAAGAGCATTTTGGTGATTTCGAAAAGCATACTAGAGGCATTGGTTCTAAGCTTCAAGGTAGGTGGGCTACATTGGTCAATGGTAAGGAAAGAGAAGTCTAGGCATCTTAAGCCCCATTGTATTTGAACTAAGGGTCAAGCATAAAGGCTTAGGTTTTGGCGACAAAAAAAAATCCCATGACCGACAATATCACATTTGTAAAGGAAAAGAATGTTGTAGAATTGGCCTCCTCATTAAGAGAAACAAAAACAACAAATGGATATGGAATAAAACTCCATCATTCTTGTTGTGGATTGAAGAAGGTCAACAATGAACAAAGTGTAAAGGGCTGGCCTACACTAGCACTAAGAAGAAGTGGCAAACCAATCAATCAAAAGGAGGCAAGGAGTTGTGCATCAAGAAAGACAACCCTTTTTTGTTAATGTTGCAAGATGAAATGCCATAGTTCCGCTAATTATTGTTATGTTGAGGTATGCTCATTATGTGGGAAGAAAGGCCATTTTGAAGCATCTTCCCGACATAAGCAAGCCACATGCCACAAACTAAAATTCTTTCAGAAAAAAGAATGACAATAACACTTCCCCCATGCAACAACAAACTGAGCGGTACTTGGAGAAGAGAAGAATGTCAAGTAGTCCATTTAGAACCAATAATTTTTTACACCATTGCAAGATGAATGGACATCAGGAAGAAAAGTGTTAGAGGATTCATTGAGAACTTCACTCTAGGAACCGTACTATTGAGAGAAGAATGTAGAGAATGAAGCTTAAAAGGAATTAAGAGACACCCACATCTCTATCCCAAGGAACAAACACTACGTAGAGAGTTACAAGAACATAGGATGTCATTGTCACCCACAAATTGACAACAAGTTGATGTTGACATCAAAGGAAACCCCAATTTAGTGGGTTCTTTTAGTATTATAGTAGACACTTCCCATCTTGGAGATGTGTTGGAAATCAGTGCATGGAGGTCAATGACCTTGGGGCTTCCTTGTAACTCCATGAAATTTGATGAATAAAACACCTAAATCCATACATATGGAAGAATTGGCAATTGTTTTGATATGAATAAGGTGTTACGATTGCACACACAAGTTGTCATTTAAATTGGGATTTCTTCAAAGATGTATTATTCTGCAAGCACAAGAATTGTTTCCATATTGGAAGCAATTGATCCTAGAAGATAAACCACACTTCCTTTTATGAATTTGGTATGTGATTGCATATGCCTATTGGGACCTCATTGAACATGCAAATACTAGAAATTGACTTGGCTTCCATAAGTTTCCAAGATGGTCTATCTCAAAGTTTTAGAGCAAAAGAGACTTGCACGTTGATTATGAGAATCGATTCAAATTGAAGAATTTAAATTTGAATATTGCTCAATGCAAAGAATCAGTGGGAAACGTTCCGCACTATGGGAAAAAGTGAGCCAAAAACTAGAGCTAGAGCCATAGCTGGAATCAAAGTCAGAAGCTACAATTCCGAACCAAAGTTAAAGTTGTAGCTAGCAGCCATAGTTGAGAGCCATGTTTCAAAGAAGTATATAGAAGGAACATTGATCTAGAGTGGTTTTATCTAAGCTTCTGAACAAAATGAATTGTTTGTAAAGCTTAATACATAAGTGCAATTCAACAATTAATAAGGTTAAATAAAAGTAAAGATAATGCAACATTATGAAATTTAATGCGAGAAAAGTAAATGAAAAAACAAATTAAATGAAAAAGAAAAAATAAAAATATGAGAGAAGAGAGCTCATAATAGGAAATGAAAGGTGAGGTCTTCCGAACTTCCTATTACCCCCATTTCTTTGTATATCTTCTAGTAATTTGACTCACAAAGGGACTTTTGTTGTTCAAGAGATATGGATGCACAAGATCTTGGTTGTGTAAATTTTTGAATGACCATATAGCCATCAATTGCATACAATAACCCGAGTTTTGTTAAAATGAAGATGAAAACCATTTGAAGCTGGTTTTCCCATTTGGGTTTTCGGGGTAAAAATTGTGTCACCATGTTGAGGATTTCTTTGTTGTTGTGTTGTAAATTCTATAAGTAAAATTATTACAACTCTTATTTGTGTTTAATATGATGCTCTTATTTGTGTTAATGGTTGTAATGAATAATCGCAAGCTACATATTTGTTGGTTCTTACTTAGAAATTCATTATTTTCTTTAGTACTCTGTAAAAGCCAACAACTCTATAATAATCATCGGCCATGCCATTCCAAATTTGAGATCAAGGGATACTGTAAGTTGTATGTTGTATTATTCTAGACAAGTTTCTATTTTTTCCACTAAATTTTAGCTAGGGATCATTTTAGTGGCGATTCATAGCCCATGGGAAAATTTATGGGGGTCAAACAAAATGTCTAGGTGAATTTTTAATATTAAAACGTTTTTTTGAAATTTAAAAAATCCATCCATTATTTATTAATTGGACAATGGTCAAACATTGGATAGCCAACCTCGTGAGCGAAGGTGAAAATGGAAAAATTAATTTTAGCCTAGTGAAAGATGGAAAAAATGGTGAGTCCACCCCCAAAATTATAGTAATTGAGGCCAATGTGAGTAGTTTCTCCCTAATTTGTCATTCTTGGAGGCATGGGTAGTTTGTTCGCCTCAATTCTTCATTCCTGGGCCAAATCGTCCGTGGAATTTCATTAATGGAGGATTCGATGGTGTTTTTGACCTCCACATTTCATGGCAAAGGAGAAATTCGGGGGTTTTAGCTCCAAATTTGTTAGATGAAGAATTTTTAATTAAAAAATGGTCCATGTTGAGGAAAAATTGTGCAACAATCTAGTTAAATGGGGACTTTTTTTTCCTATATAATGTTGCAAAAGTGAGCTATTCATCCCATAAAAACCCACATGAAGAATCATTAGAGCTTTGCATGAAGCTTGATTCGGTTATAGTTTAAAAATGGCTGAGTGAAACACAATTCGACAATAGCTGAGTGGAAAATATTTGCATTTGTTCAAGGTTCCCCGAGGTTAAAGTCTTTACAAAGGTTAGTTTCCATAGAAAAATTGTTTTCTCTAATGCTTAGAAGCCAAAGCTTGGCAAATTATCTAACATTTTTGTTGTGCATCCTTGTTTTATATGAATCGAGTTGTAAGTTTCCAAGGGTTCAAGTACTTCATTTAGAGTGGTGGCAATGCTTGTTATCAAAGTGGTGTGAAGTATTTCTATTCTTTTTAGCTTTTAAAACAAATCTAAAACGTTTGGTTTATTTACATGGCTAGAACAAATGAAACAAAACCTATCAAATGCAAAGAATTTTATTCTAGATGTAGACATATATTGAAAAATAATATTGAATTTGATATTGGACCGAAACCAAAAGTATCTTAAAGGAAATGGAATCAACCTCATTTTTCAATTATACAACCGTTGTTCCCTTACAACAGAGATCTAGGATGTTGAAGAACTTTGGATTTTGCTAGTATTGTTGCTAGTTGTACTTGAACTATTTAGTAGGGTTGATACATTGGTTTCAGAATTTGTAGTACCCAAGAAAGTGTCTTTAATTATTTGCAGTACAAGCACTATTTCCATCATGCTAGTTCGTTCATGAAGAGATTCATTTCGTGCACAAAAAACTTGGACAACTTGGAGATTCTTTTCCCATAACTTATGTTAACTTCTTCTTGAAGGATAAACATAGGTTGAGACAAGCGCATATCTAAAATTTAAGTTGATTCAAGATATTATATCATTTCTCGTTACCCACAGGTGCATTAGATCTGTAGGAATGTGGCTGCAACCGCTTATTTAGGTATAAAATGTGCACAAATTAATCATTCATTGTTGTTTTATTGTGACTGTTCTTTCTCAAACGTCAATATGGACATGCTTTAATTGTTGTTGTTAGGCACAAACAACCAAAAATTAGCATAAAACAATTGAGTTTGCATGTTTATCTTGGAGTATTTTGTTGTATCAGGTTTTCTGAGTTTATATTTGGCTGTGGATGTGTTAAAATTAATCTTATTACTGAAACATAGTATCGAGATAGGTTTTTGAATGCAAGGGAGAAAAAAAATCTGGTTAAGTCACTTGTTGAAACTCCTGTAGGTGACTATTTTGCTGAAATTCCTGTAGATGACTATTTTGTTTAGGTGACTATTTTTTTGAAACTCCTGTAGATGATTGTTTTGATAAAACTCTTATAGGTGAATGCTTTTCTGAACCTCATGTAAGTGATTTTTTTGTTGAAACTCCTACAAAACTTGATGTTACTCATCCTATTGGTGTTGATTTTGGTGCTTTAGCAATTGGTAAGTCTTGTTGGTACTCACTGCAACACTCCCCTGCCTTCCCTCAAGGGGGGTTGTATAGTTCATGTCCAAGATTTCCTTTTTCTAGGAGGATCAATTTTATTTATTGTTGGGTGAGTTTCCTCTTAGTTGGGCCAAGATTTGATTGTGAAGGGGTCACATCTTGAGAGGATCGAGATCACTTGAGGAGGGCACATCCGTTGAATGTTGGGTTGAGTTACCTTCTATGTGCTAAGATAATTATTGATGGGTCAGGGTATTATTGTTGGCAGGAAAGAATATAGTTGTGGGCATCGTTATACCTTGTGGAGCTCGTGAGGGTTGAGTAAAGGCCTTATCTTCTTGCCTAGATAGAATACTAATTGTGATAGGGTAGAATCATCATCAGGAGGTCAAGTTTACATTTTTGGGTGTGTTCATACTATACGGGAGGTCGTGGTACCTCTTGTTGGGTGTGAACTTCTTGTGAGTGGATGCGATCACAAGCAGGGACCATTAACTTCCTTATTGGGCAGTGTGGATACCTGAATGGGTTGTGTACATTACCAACAAGGTTTTTATACCATCTAGGAATTGCATCTATAGCATGGAGTTGTAAGCATTGAAGGGAAATATAGTCATTCTCATTTCTAGGAATTACCTCTTCTTGGTCACTTGAGCTTCTTGGTTATCCCTCAAGAAGTTTTAGCAACATCTAAATTGTTGTTTTCTTGCACAAACTCAACAATTTTTAAACTATTTTTTGGGACATTATGAGTGTAAGTTTGTTTGTTCCATTATAAAGCATAACATGCAATATGAAATCCCAACATTAGATGAGCATTAACAAATACAATTTCACTACAATTTCACCATTTGGAATTAACAATAGAAGATTCAATACTAGTCAAAAATAATTCAACAACAGATATTTGTTGAGAATCATGAGTCACGACATATTTTCAGAGTTCACTAACTACAACAAAAACCATACAAAGTGAAATTCGCTCGCTGGTTGAGAGGGCCCATAAGGAATACAATTCTATCTGATAAATTGATTAATATTCAAAACATTTACCATGAAGTATGTAACCTTCAAGAACCTATTATCAATTTTTATGTTATGTTTTTGTCCATTTTCATTTGCCTCTACAACCTTAGAAATATTTAGAAAAGTTTATGCTGAATTTTTTTTATATTCTTTAGTGATGTATCCAACTCTTGGTGTCGCTTATTTTTGTTGTCTCCATCTACATGATGGAACTTTATAGCAGATGGTTTATTTAGTATAGATATTCCTCCATTGTGTTATGGTTTTTTATCCTTTTATGGCACTTTATAGCATATTGTTTTGTTATGACAATTTATGGTGTACTTTTACAAGCATAGTTGTGAAACTATGTTAAACACTTTTTCACTTCCTTTTCACTCTCTTTTAGAAGCTGGTTTAAGTGCTTTGTTGGAAGAATTTGTTTCATTATTAGCAATCTATTGTTTCTAAGACAATATGCACTTCTGATACCCTTTTGAAATTTATTTTGTGGGTTATTATTGGTTTAATTAGGCACCTCTTTTGGATAACTTTCATGAATTAAACCTAAAATATTCAGTTCAATTAGTGTGACTTTATTAAAGTGTTATCCCATGTTTCATTGCGTTTATTCTAGGATAGAATCTAGTGCCTTAATTGGAGGATTTTCCATGCATGTTACTTGCTACCTTGAACTGAGATGTGCGCCCTTATTGAGGGGTTTCTATGTTTATTTTGTAGAATTTGATGTACATATAGAAATTATTATTTGATCAATCTAGTGCACCTTTATGGAGACCTATATATTATTCTTTAGGGTTTGCTATTCTTTGTCTAGCTAAGGCATTTTCTTGAAAAAAAATCATGTAATATTTCAGGTAGATTGTGTGCTTGTACTGAAGCATTATAAGATTTTGGTGGGTCTTATATTAATCTTATATCTTCAGATATTATTGTTATCCTTTGGAGTGCCTAGATTCTTACTATCTACCCTAGGTGTTTTTCTCTAATTTATTTTGAACATTCTTTTAGGTTTGGATGAGGTGACCTTGCATGGCACATTTTTTATTTATTTATTTTTATCTATGGTTAAATTTGGAAATATGATATGTCTACTTCATTGTATTGTCTGAGTCATATTATATTTTCTTGAAATATAATGCACTATTGTACTAATTTTATATCATTTTTCTCATGTAGGCTTCACTTCTAGTTTATATATCGAATTGGAATTTCAATTGTGGAATATTAAGTAAGATGCCAAATATGGATTGTGGAAAGAAAAATAAAATATCAAGACAAAAGGATGCAATATCATACTTTCAAAATCCTCAATCCAATAATCCACATCATATTCATGCTTCAAGCTCTCGTGAGCAAGGTATCAGTGAGAGAGATGCCAACAATTTTGAGAATGCATCTGCAACCCATACAATGGATGGTAGAATACATTCCTCTAGTGATCAAATTGAGACAAATGCATTTTCTTCTAAAATTGGTAGTTCAAATGCTGAGTATTTTTCCTTGCAAGGTGACAGTGCATTCATGGAAAAAGAAAAAGGGCCAATGGGACATAGGGAGAAAATTCCAATTTGATTGAGTCTTGAGATTCCCATTTATTGAACCAATACCTACATCAAATGAGAATGAGATGTCATGAGAAGTTAAAAGCATTTCATGTGGTTAGAAACTTCGCAAGGTAGTGAAATTGCAAATGAAGTCAGACACAATAGATAAGCATGTTGGAAAGGTGTATGATAAGAAATCTATAAATGATATTGACGAGAATAAATATACTACTAGATGGAAATATCTTAGCCAATGTCGGCATCTCCAATATCAAGAGGAATATAATAAATTCTTAACAAATAAGAGAAAACTCCAGGAAAGTGGAGGAACCATCACATCTCAATTTGGAAAGATGATGGAAACAAACTTGTTATCGAAGACTATAAAATTAAGCACCGTATTTCAAATCATATCCAATGGTCGTCCTATGGCATATTATCCAAAAATGGCATAATATCTATCTTTTATTCAAGTGCCAAATTTTCCATACTCTCATTGGTATTTATCGAGTGGTTGGGAATGGGCAAAATATCTAGCTCAAGTAGAAAATGACGATATGAAAGAGAAGATTGTAAATGCTACATTTTTGTCATTGTATTTGGATAAGGTTACGACTATTGATAATGCTTCAAGTATTTGCATGAGAATTATATGGTCAATGACCATATCAAGCATTCATATCTACCTAGAATTCATAAAATGAGCAAAAGTTCTACAACATAAAATATTTATGAACTTGATATGAATAGTTTGAAGGAAATTGGTGGTATGGATCATTCAATGATAATTAAAAAAAAATGGTATGTGTTGCGACAGATGGATCATCAATAATTCAAGAACAAAGGAATGACCTTTGTGGTAGACTACACCTCTCAGCTTCATTGTATATGCTTAGTATCCATTGTATGGCTCGCATGATGAATCTTGCATTTAAAATAGTGAGCAATTACCCATTGGTTTCAAATTTTGAATATCGTGTGTGTGCGGTTCATGCATACTTTAGTCGGAGTCCCAAATGATTTTTAAAGTTTAATTTTTTTTCGATGGTGTTACAAATGGAAAAAAATATTAAAAGATGTTGATACAAGGTGGATGTCACTGAAGGGACCGACTGGAAGACTATTTGATGAATATGCATCCTCGGTAGGGGTGATGTATGAACATCACTTACGTGTAGAAAAAGCTCAAACTCTTCTCTTTCTACTAGTTGATATAGAGACATTATTAACATTGGTTAGAATTCTTCCTATGCTTCATGAAATGAATAACCTAGTGAAGATGGTTCATAGTCACATGATGTATATTGTTGAATACATAAGTGAAAGAAACTTAGTATGCCTTGCATTGGATAATTTGTAGATTATGGCACAGTCTTTTACAGGTCTAGCATTTACAAATTGGATTTTTTTTTGTAAGTTTGATGAAAAAGGGATGCTGTGTATGGAAGCGTATGGGAACATGGTTCCCTTTTATTATAACGATGAGATATGAAGATCCACCAAAGAGTTCCTCGTGTCAAGAGAACGATTTGACAATGTTGTGATTTCAGTGAGGCACAACTTGATACGAATTGCAAGATCACTATCATCAGAGATAAGAGAACTATTTCCTCAAGATGAATTATTGGAGGCCATGTCTGTGGTATACCCTCAATATTGGAACCATCATCAATGCTCAACAACTTTAAAATTTGAATTTATGCGAAATGCAAGAACTTGCAAAGCCATTTTTTTTTAGAGGTTGAGATACAAGGAGAGCATATTCAAGGTATTTTAGATATAAAAATGGTCAGATCAAGCTTAATGCTTTGTTAAAACAATGTGGGAGAAATTTTATGAGTTGGATAATCCTTTAGAATATGGTGCAATTACAAGATTATGGACTAAACTCAGTGGTAGTGAAATCCTATAGCAAAGAATGTTATAATATTTCAAATCAGCGGAATTATGTCAAACCATGATTTTGGGACCAGTCACAAGGATGAGAGAATGTTTAGTGCACTATCAATCTTGAAGTCAAAGTTGAGGAACAAGCTTGATAAAAATGAGGATACATACTTAAGATTATATGTAACAAAGTATGAAGTTGACAATTTTTCATATGAAAGAGCACAACTAGAAGTCTAGCTCTTTACTTATCAGACCGTGAAAGAAGGGGAGAAAACAATATAACAAATCTCTCTAATGAACTTGATATGGAACATAATCTTTTTTAGGGTCCTAATGATTGTTTATCTAGAGAATATCATATTCAGACTGTTGAAAATCAGGACCAAGGATGGAATGTGAATGGGAAAATTAATTTAACCAATAGTTTAGGATCCAATATACATGAGGGATTTGATTCTTTTTTTGGTCTAGGTGTTCCATGGACCCTTGTTGGTGATCAAAATATGTGAATTTGAGGCTATGTTTCAGTTGAAAATAGATTCTACATTATACATTTTTGTTGTAACATTGATTATTTGAGTTACATTTCTTTGATGCAATTTATTTTTTCTTGTATGTGACAGGAAATGACGCTGGAATTTGACAAAGCTAGGCATAAGGGATATCTCTTCACATAGATAGTGCCGTAGCATTGAAGGATAAAATAACTAATTTGAAAAAACTTTCACTAAGCAAGAATGGACTCATTCAAGTACATATGGCTCAAAAGTTCCATGAAATATTGACATAGATAAGTTAAAATTGAAGTTTTCATGGATACACAGATAAACAATTTGAAAAAAAATGTTTTGGCCTTCGATAATCGTCGCTATAGCGACACACATAATGGTTTGTCACTATAGCGACAGTAGTTCGTTGGAATAGTGACACATTCACATAGTTCTTCGTTATAGCAACGATTAACGAGGGCCAAAACATAAACGATCATCATAGTAACGGTCATTGACATTTTGTTATTGTTGAAATTTGTTCGTTTTGTATTTTTACTGGAACCACCATGATCATTGATCTATATGGGGCCAGACTCCATGCTATAGCAACGCAAAAACGTTTCCACAAAAAATATTGGGTCAGGTTCATCGCTATAGCGACACAAAAGTGTTGCAATAGCAATGATTTGTCATGGGAAAATGCACACATGTACTAGTGTGAAACCATGTTGGTGTTTAGCTCTAATATCTTGACAAGTTTTTATGGTTTGTTTATTGCTTTTGTTTGATGCATTTTTATATTTTTCAAAGTTTGTGTGTATTTTGGATAAATATTGTGCTAGTCCCTTGAACACTTCTAATTCTCATTTGATGCTTGATTGAGCCCTTTGTTGTAGCTTGAATCAAGATTGGTTTTAGTTGATTTCCATTGATTCAGGGTTTGACAAAAGATGTTGTTATTACCTTTTAGTTGCATGAATTAATTCTCTTCACTTTTTTTATTCTATTATGTTGATTGTATATTTTCTTTGTAAATACTTATCATTGTTCAAAAAAATAAATGAGCTCTGCATAGCTAAGCAAAGAGAAAAATTGTATATGCACTAGGTTCCTATGCATTGATCGTAGGATACCTATTGGCATGAGACCAACATTCCTCTAATCCAATTGGCATAATTACAATGTATAATTGTCTTAGCCTCCATGAGCATAATTGGCTAGTGGAGGCCAAGATCGAACATAATGTATGATTCTATCAGTTTATTGATTTGTTAAAATTCGTTCCCCACATGTCCGTTGGACCATTAAGGGACGAGATAACAAGTGGAGTCCCACTTGCCCTGAATCTAGTCAATGCAATTGCGTTTCATTGAGCCCTTCCAGTTGTGAGTCTACATGTTATGTTGTTGACGATGTGATTCATGTTATTTGACTAATGTTGTTGTTCCTCTATTTTTTAAGTAGGTTGGAAATTATTTATGTTAGCAAGATCATTATATGTCAATTTGAGGATGCATTTAAGGTAAAACTAGATTCTATATTTTGTGTTTTTCGTTGTAACATTGATTATTGGGACTACATTTACTTTATGTAGGGTAGGTTAATTAAGATTGATGATTTAATATTTAACTTTCACATTGTCTTTCTTGTTTGTGACAAGAAATGAAGTTGGAATTTGTTGAAGTTGGGGCCTATATCTTCACATAGATAATTCCATAGTATTAAAGGGTAATTAAATTATCTAACAAGACTTTAGCTAAGCAAAAATGGGTTCATTCTAGTACATAAAACTGTGTTAATGTCTAGCTTTGAAGTTTGTACCTTGGAAAATTTCTATGGTTTGTTTACTGCTTATGCTTGTAGTATTATGTTTATTGTGGAAGTTTGGGTTTATTTTGGTTAAATATCGTGTTAGTCCCTTGAATGATTCTAGTTCTTATTTAATTCTTGAATGAACCCTTTGTTGTAGCTTCATTGGTCTCATTTGATTTCCTTTGATTCAATGGTTTGAGGAAATATGTTTTTATTTATTTTCACTTCCATAAATTAAACATCTTCACTTTTTAGAATGTATTTACTTATTTCATATTTTCTTTGAAAATACTTATCAGCATTCAAAAAGGGAAATGAGCTCTTCATAGCTAACCAAAGAGAAAAGTGGTATATGTGCTAGGTTCCTATGCATTTATTGTAGGAGAACTATTGGCATAAGACCAACATTCCTTTAATGTTAACATTGTTCCTACTAACTTGGAATATATCGTTATTACATAATCTCATAAAGTGTGCCCTAAGGATGCAAATTGGACTTGATGATTTGCATTCATATTGTGCTTTAGTTGTTTTTACTTGCAAGTAGAAGAATTAGTAGAAAGTGATAATTGCATTAACTTAAGCTACAATTTCAATTCCCTTTAAGAGTTTCACCTTTAGTCGTGTTTCTTTGTTATTATAATCACTTGGATGTAGATGCAATACAAATTCCATGCAAATATTTCTGAAGGTTCTTGTCTTGCATTTTGACCAAATATGAGAGTGGATTCTAGAATCGAACTCCCTATTGACCATATCAGGCTCCATAGTTTGCATGTAAGTAAGACGACAATGGGAAGTTGTAAGAAATTGGGTGATTATATTTGTACTACTAAAACTTTGTGTGCTTATGTATGGCTGCGTTCATGCGGGTGGAGATCATCTATTACTATTGGTGTTCTAGCTCAAAAAACAAATCCAGTTTGTCTCCTATGCATCAACTAATTATTGACAATTTACACAATATATAATATATACTATGCAAATTGTAAATACTATATATGATGTTTTAGGCCACCATGTTTTCCATTTCCGTATATTTGGCCCTTCATGTTGGTATGTGGTAATTGCAATTACAACTAGATTGGTTAATGTCTGTAAGGTTTGCAATTTATAATTTGTTGTTTTTTAGTTTTTTCTGAGCTCAATGTTTTATTCAAGGGTATGTTGTCGCTTTAGATACAATGAGACATTGATAGGATACTTTTTCTCTATCAAGGGAGCAATGGAAAATTATTAACATAATTCGTCATGCCACACCCCAAATTTTCTATTTTGTTCATTATTTGTTTTTTTAATGTTTTTATTGCATGCAAGAAAATGAAACATTTCCCATGCCTTGGAATTTTTCGTAAATTGGGAAAAAAAAATTGAGTTGAGAATCCAAATTTGCAAAACCGGATCTGACACAACATCCAAGCTCCAGAATTCTCAATTCTACTTGACCATGAACTGCAACTACACATTCATCTAGATTTCACAAACATAACTTTCTTGAAGATGTTGAAGGGAGTATGGTGGTTCGTGTGAAAAATTGCAGATTATTGTTCGGTCTATATGCGACAATCGATCTTGGTGAAATGATTTCTGTTTTATCCTACATATTGGGCCAATCAATTGCCAAAATTATATTTTCCACCAATGGATTATAATTTTGTTCCTTAATAAAATCTTTTCCATAAGCCACCCGATCCCGATTCCCAATTTATCTTTTTGTTAGACACCCGTAACCTTTCTGTCGGCTGCTGAAACACCGTTCATTTTCCTACCAATATTTTGTTGCTACCACTTGAAAATATGCCAATTTCTCTGCCAATAGCTGAAACTCCGCCAAATTCCCCACTATGAGCTGAAAGAGTGAAACTCTGCCTATTTCTTCACTATTAGCTAAAACTCTTCCAAATTCCCCATTACCACCTCAAGCTCTGCCAACAACTGAAACTTTGCCAATTTCTTAGCCATTTGGCCTTTTCATCAATTCTTTTGCTATCAACTAAAACACCCCCAATGGGAAAATTCTATACTATTCACTGATTTCTTCTAGTTCCTCCATCTTTGGATGAAGTACCATTAATCTTTCAACCATTTTCTATCTATGTTATTGCTTGTAATGTTTGAAGTTCTTTTATTTGTTGCTAAAACACTGTCGATTCCTTTGTTAATTGTTGATGATGTTAGTTTCTCCAACAATTGCTGAAACACTGCCAATTTCTCAAATTATCTGTACGCCGATGTTGTCAATTTCTCCACTTATTGCTGAGACACTACCAATTCCTTCGTTATTTATTAAATCCCACAGTTTCTTTTTCGAGCCAATGGTTGAAACAGTGACTACTATGAATGAAGCACGGCCATTCTTGATTTATTCTTCAACGAAGATTATATCCATCAATGCAAGGTGCCTCCATAACTGTTTGATTTGATAGGCGCGAGTGCCACATCAGATTTCGCTTGTTGGTTCCTCACCTCGGTAAGTGCCACAGGTACATCAGCCTCATTTACTTGTTAATGATTGTGCTTTGACATGACAACTAGGTAATCATTCTTGCTCTTCACTCCTCCACGTCAACCATCCGTGGTCAACACCTTCAGTTCGGGGGTATCCATCACATTCCTTCGTACTTATTAACTGACGGTCCAATCCACATATTCCACGCGGTAATATTTTTTTCTTTCCCATGAACTATTCACATAACTTCATTACCTTTCCAATTTTCAACATGTTTTCTCCCTTTCTGTGCATGTGCGTCCATGCACGCTGTAACTCTCATCCTGTGAATTGTAATTATGAACTATTTCACCGAAAATCTTCTACACTCCTAACGACTGGAACGAAAGGGATGACCCAACGTGGGAGGGTCAGCAGTCCGTCATGAGCCCGAGACTCTAAACTCCTTGCGTCAAAACCCCGAAGTTTACATAATCTTTGAAAATGCAGGATGGATAACATATTTTGAGCAGTTGGGGGGGTTGATGTTGAAACTGCACTCATAGGTTGGAGGATTGAGAATTGATGGGACAAGAAATTATATCCTCAGTTATAAGCCTTCCTAGAACTGGTAGGAGGTGTTTTGGCCCAAAAGTTCTTGTTCTTAATGCAAAAACCAATTTCCTTTAAGAAGGGGAGGAAGTTAGACCCAAGGGGTGTGGGGCATCATTGGAATTTCTGGATCGTCCATGGGGCCAAGTGGTTGTTTTCTTAAATAAATATATTACCTATGAAGGTAGGTACAAGGTCATCTATAATTATGATTTTTCTCTATTATCTCATTTACACCATGGTTCATTAGTAAACATTCCTTACTGCCTGTTAAAATATTTGGGAAACATGGCTCATTATGTAAGACGGTATTGCCTTCCTCACACATTTGTTACAAAACCATTTTCTCATAACATTAATAATTATGATAACAGTAGAACAAAAGAACAAGACATGGGCACAGTTCATCACAGGTGCAATAGAAAACCTTCTAGGGGTTGAAGATGACAGTAATAGTGGGTCAGAAGAGGAGGAGGAAAGTGATGATAGAAGTATATCAGATAGGGGAAGAGAAGAGAGGGAGGAGACTGAGATGGAACATGGACAGGGCACTGAAGCTGTAGAAATGAGGAATAGCCCTGAAATTACAACTGTAGAAGAATTACAGGAGGTAGTTCTGGAGTTGTAGGACGAAAGTCATGTGCACTAGAATTTTAATAATTCTCATGTTACTATGGTAGAGGAGGGAAACCAGGCAAAAGATGGAGGGAAATCATACATAGAAGCATCTTCTAGACACACTGAATTAAAATCAAACTCAGAGATGCCATCCCAAGGTAATGGAGGAGAGATGAGTCAAAAAATGCCCTCAATGGATGTAGTGACATTAGAGTAAATTTGGGGTCTAAAATGGGCCTCCTAAAGAAAATAATAAAATAATAGTTAAAATAATAAAATAATATTTATTAGTTTTGGAGGACAAAAGAAAAAAACTATTTTTTTGTTCGTATTTTCAACATATCTCCCTATGTTTTTACTCAAATTTCGAGCAGGAGCACTTGTTGGATGCAGAATCCACTCGAAATTTGAGTTAAAACAGAGGGAGATATGTTGAAAATACGAACAAAAAAAGTAGTTTTTTATGACAAATATGTTAAGTCAACCATTATGGTTGACTCATTTTATTGAAATTATATTAGTTCTTGAATTCCAACTCATCAAGAAATTATGGTTGGTTTGTTTTCTTATAAGGCCCATTTTAGACCCCAAATTTCCTCTAATCAAAGGTTAAGTGCAGAAGGATCATAAAAGGGGACACCAACTCAAGTTCAACCAAAACAAATTCAGGAGACTACGATAAACAAGTTATAGGAAGAATCATGTGCTCTACATGATTATTCTTCCCATATTGTTCCATATTATGAGGTTGAAATCCTCATATAAAACCCTACTCCTACTATATCACCTTGTGTAAAAAAAAAGAGGTTAGTTGCAGGAATTCCTTCATTGTTCCTTAGAACAAAGAGGAGGACCACGACATTTGTTGTAGCAGAGGAACTAGACTTTAGAGGGAATAAATTGAGATTCTCATGTCACATGATCTTTCACTCGCTTCCACATAAGAACAAGTGGGTGATGAACAACAACAAGAAGCTTCCACTATTACACAAGAACCAATTGATAGACCAAGCTTAAATAAGAAAAATATGTTGAACCACAAGAACTTGTTTCTTAGGAAAATAAAGTTTGAATTGGTGCCCTAGTCCTTGAGAATGATTTTTTGAAAAGGGAAGTGAAAATACTCGGGGAGGAATTGGAATTATTGAAGGCAGAACAAGGAATCCAAAAACCCCACACCTTGGATGCATTAGCCCAAGTAGTTGATCTCATTGGAGATCTAACTTCTCCATCAAAGGATGCCAAAACACAAGCATAATCCATAGACCATGTGTGCCCAGAGTGTGGAGACATTTACAAAAGTGTTGGATATAAGGTGACTCTCCCCAAACCTTCGACCCTGGGGCTTATAAGGAGGCAATAAGGGATGGCTGAAACAGTGTAAGAAACGAAGACCACTAATCCACAAGAACCAGTGGATAATAATGAAGAAAAACACACTGCTAAAACATTTCATTATGAGCTCACCAATGTTACACAAGAACCAGTGGTATTTAATTTGAAAGGGAATATTGCTCTGCTTGAACATGCCACTATCACACAAGAACCAGTGGAATATAATTTAAATAAGCATATTGTTGAAACAAATCGGCTTGAACTCACCATTGTTACACAAGAACCAGTGGCATCTAATTTGAATAAGCAGACTAATGAAACAATTTAGCATGAACTAGTGACTATTACATGAGAACCAATGGTATTGTATTTGAATAAATAGTCTGAAGGAGGAATACAAGAAGACACCACTATTACACAAGAACCAATGCTCGATGAAAATGGAAAGCAACCCCAACAAGAAAAAATAACCGCTACACAAGAACCAGTGACACAAGATCAAACTCGCCTGAAGGAAGACACCAACAGATAAACACAAGAACCTTTATTGGAAGTTATTGATGTGGATGGAGAGGAAGACATACCCCAAATACCAATTGATAACAGTTCTCTTTTGTGGGTTGAGTTGGATAAATGGAAGCAACGGGTTGCAATGTTTGGAGAGGGAATGTTCCCTCTACTAGTTTACAGAAAGGTAATAAGAGATCTCAGGGAGAAGTGGGCTAAAGAATTAACATTCCAGAGGTTTAGATGAGAGGAAATGGAGAAGGAATTATAGGAGTTAAAGAATTTTAAGACTATGCAATAGGATACAGATCAAATGTATTCATTGGTACAGGAGTTGCTAACTTGTAAAAGTCCTTCTCCATCATACTTAGTTTTTATTTATGAGAAGTGAACCCTTTTCAAGCTGAAAGCTGTCAAAGAAGAGAGACCTCATAAAACAGTTATGACTTCTCAATTTTTAGAAAAATTTTCCCAGAGTGACCTCATAGATCAATACCTGTTGTGTGAACTTTATTTACATGAATTACTTGTTTTCTAAATATAAAGTTCAATATTGTTCCTTTTGTGGGAGATGTAAAGCTAAGGGCCTTCACCTCTTTTGTAAACAATAAGGTGAGAAGGTGGAATGAGTTTCAAACAATCCATAAAAATGAAGAAAACTCCACATTATGGATTAGAGGTGAACTACAACCCCCTGCTACAATTATTAATGAACACAAAGGAATTATTTATTCACCATGTAGGGTCAACAAAGTGGCATCACCCCAAAAGTCTATCATAGACTTATGTGTTGAAAACATTGCTCATCAACATCCATATGCATTATAGGGAATTAAGTCCATGTGGGAGGAATAAATTCCAAGTATCTAAGGACGAGGGATCCTTATGGTTATGATCATTTTACTTATTCCCTCTCTTGAGTTTCTAGTTATATTAGTTGCATTCAGGCTTGTGGTCCAAAGTGGTTGGGGTTAGAGTTTCATTTTCCACTTATCTGGTTTCTTGTGGAGAAATATCAATATCTATATAGGTTAACAAATAAAGTGGAAAATAGTGTTGGGAAGAGTTGATCTCTTGTGAAGGATACAAAAATAGGGAGAGCGGGCAAGATCATCCTTCGACATCACCAATTTGCATTGGAGAGTTTATAATATTGATTCATACCTGAGTGAGTAAGGTTGCATGGGGACATGTAATTGCACAGTTGGGGGGAGATGTTGGATGTTGTTGGAGAATTGATATTGTATATGGAAAACTAATTTCTTAATGAGAATTGGCAATGTTTTATTATTTTTTTGAGTGTCTATATCTTCTTAGTTTTTTTAAGGCGGCTTTGTTAGGAGGCAAGGACCCACCTTCTCACAAAGCTCACCCAGTTCAATTAGCCGTAGAATTTTGTAATTCTTTTGGTGTGATAATTAGCTTATAAATTCCTTGTATGTGGATTATGTGAGTGGTGTATTGCTGGATCAATTAGTCATTTGTAACATTGATACATTGCTGAAACAATTAGTTAATTAAAGTGTATGAATCATGAATTGCCGAAACAATTGGTTACTTGGTATGTGTGATCTCTTTTAGGGTATGTAAGTGATTTCTTGATAATTAGAAGTGTTGAAGCAGATTTACTTCCTTGCTGAATTGATATCACGGGTTGAATTCGTTATGATTAATTACTGCTGAAATAGATCTAGATGAATGTGTGGTTGTAGTTCATGGTTAAGTAGAATTGAGAATTCTAGAGCTTGGATTTTGTGTTAGCAACATAGAACATATCTTTATTTCTTGCATGAGTGGTGATTGGATTTAACTTCTTGCAAATGTAATATATGATAGAACTTCTTGCAAAAGTAATATAGATGCTTTATCGTTATGAACAATTCTAGATTTCCATTCTTGCTAGAGTGATTTCCTTTTTCCGCAAGGAGTGATTTATTCTTGAATATTGAATTAGCAGTTAGAATTAAGATGATTCCGTGAGAAAGAAGTTATATAATAGTTTCAAAAATTAGGTCGTTCAAATTAGCATTGGTTGATTTGGGTGACTGTATGACAATTAGTGTCAGAAAGAATTGAAATCACCCAAAGCAAAACAAAAGAGATACCCACCTATCCAACAATACCTGACACTTTGTTGAATGATCCCCCTCTTCTCCCTTTTGGATAAGTGAGGTGGTAGTTTTCCCGCAGAAAGGTAGTTTTTAATATCCATGTACCATAGTGAATGAACAGACACTACAAAAATATGCTCGTCAAGAAAATAATCTTATACTATAAATCATCATCCCTATTGTTCATTCGGGATAGAAAATCTGTAACAACATTCTCCTTAACTAGTCTATCAATAATGGTAATATCAAATTCTTGCAGCAAAAGTAACCACCTAGTTACTCTAGCATTGGTAACAGGTTTATTCATTAAATACCGGATAACTAAGCGACTACATTTTAAAATCTGTTTGCCTTCGAAGACTGAGATGAGGATCATGTGAATCAAATAATATTAAGGGAAACCGATTAAAATGCAATGTGAAAGCACAATGAATTATGATTTCTTAGGAATAAAAGAGATGGTGAGTCTTCTTGACAAAAGTTTCACCAAAATCTTACAATATTTTATAAATCAGTGAAAGATTCATTAGTTTTTATATTTTTTCATAATGCGGTGAAATATTCGCCAAGATTTTAAAATAGCTTATAATTTTGTGAAAGATTCACCAATATTTTACAGCATTATATACTAAAATGAAATATTCGCCAAAAAATTATATATATACATATTATATTATTGATAAAATCACCTTCAAATTTTCCTATATATCGAGGAGATTCGCCCATTTTTTATACATATGATTTTTTCTTGGAGGGGGGGAGGTTATTAAAATTATCCCCGATTATAACAAATTCACATTTATGGAAGATGTTTCCTATGTGCAACCTTAATAGCTATTGAGGTTGTATCTTTCTGTGAATTAACCATATAAAAATTTCAAAAGTTCATTGAGGTTGAGGGTGTCCCTAGAGGCCATAGACATCTAGTGGGTGTGCTCTTTACAATAAATTTCTATTGGGAAATATATTCCTTATCCATTGTGGAGTCTCAATATGCATCCACCTCTTTTAATTCCCATACCTTCGGAGCTGGCATTTCTATTATATCATTCCCTACAATCTCTAAGATGTGGCTCTTACACCCCAAACCATTCGTAAATAATTATCCATTTTAAGGCTATCTTGTGGAAAAGTAATTTAGTTTATTAGACTATACAAACAAATGTTGGGAACCTAACATGAGAATATTCACGTTGGTAATTAAAATGTGGTTATGAGTTATTTAGTGACATGTTTTTTGGGTTAACCATAAATGAATATGTAGTGTCTTTCCTTTGAGAGCAATGCAACATGCTTCTCCTTGTAATATGAAGAGCAATTCACCATTGAATTGTTTCCTTGGGATTGCATTTATTTATTGGTGTCAATGTTGGGTTAAAACTTTTGGTATAATTTGTTGGGAAATTGTGAAGAAATAATAGATGTTAGCATTCAATAATTGTTTTTGTGGACACATTGCTCAAGAGGAGAAGGCCCTTTGAGCGGAAGGTGTTTAATTAAATAACTACTTTTTAAGTATATGAGGATTATTGAGTTGGACACATTGCTCAAGAGGAGAAGGCCCTTTGAGCGGAAGGTGTTTAATTAAATAACTACTTTTTAAGTATATGAGGATTATTGAGTTGATGAGAATGCTTGGGCATGAAGCAATCTTGATCAACAATGGGAAAAACCGAAATGATAGGAATTGTGTTCACTTTCAAAGGCTCATCTATTGTCCTACATAAAAATAGCCTATTCATATCAGAATAAACACATGCTAGTGTTGAATAATTTATGTACACAACTGTGATATTTATTTACATATCAGAATAAACACATGGAAATATGCTAGTGTTGAATAATTTATATACACAACTATGATATTAATTTTCATGTCATTGTAGGGACATTGATCTCAAGGAAAAGAATTTTGTCTATGTTCTGAAACCCATAAATGTTAAATTAATCCTTTAGCACCAAAATCAGGAGAAAGCATTGTTTATTTTATTAAAACAATAGAGTTTGAATAGACAACAAATCTATTATTTTTTAAAGTGTTGTCTTGGAAAGAACTTGACATTACAAGCAAGGATCCCAAGCACTGAACTAATAAAAAACAAAGTCATTATTTTTGCTTGTTAATGGATGGAGGTAAAGCCATCCCTCGCAAGCATGTTTGGTGATTAACCAATTAGAAGTTAAAACTTAAAGCTATGATTATTATTGCATTTACAGTTGGTTGCTTCATGTGCAAATTACATTGAGTATAGAATCCTTTTAATCAATCTTGGGTAGAGATTATAGAGAAAAAAATTATTCTATGGAAGATCTGTATTAGTGAAGTGGGTTAATTTATTCAACAATCTGTATTAGTGAAGTAGGTGGGCTATAAATCCTTTGTTTATATATATCACATTGATCGAAATTATTAGAGATAAATTAATTCCTTGGTTGGCTTAATTTACCAATCATGAAAGAGGTCTTTAAATATGGTTAAGGACTCATATCCATCATGAAAAGGTCACAATATTCTGCAACAATTTGGTACTCATTAGATATTTTTTAAAGTTTTCTCTTGAGTATTTTTACCCATCCTTTTTTTATGAGATTCAAATATGGAAATATTGTCTTCAATTGGTGAAATGATGTATTTTTTAAATTATGAGAAGCACAAGTGAGTCTAGGGATAAACGGTTGTGGAGAGGGAACATGTGAATAAAACATTTAAAAACATAATTTCATTAAAATTGAAAATTTTGAAATATTTGTGTATATAACTACATTTATATGTGCATACGTATGTACATATACATACAATTATATATGTATGTGTATACGTGTCTCAATTTCTCATTTTATGAAATTATACAATTTGCAATGCATTTCAAACCTATGCCAATTTCAAGTTCCTAGTACCATAGATGAGAAGAAGAAAAAAATGAAAGCCTTCTAGCTAAAAGCATTTGTTAAAGATGCCCCATTTTCTCATTTTTATGAAATTATTGCACCGAAGAGGTGCATTCTACAGCCCAGTGGGGAAGATATGTGTAACTCCTTCCATGCTCATCCTAGAATTGACATGTGTCTTTTATAAAAGATAATAAAATATTATTAAAAATAGTTTGTTTGCTTAAATTAAATTTAAATTATTTAAAATTGCATATATATAAAACAACATAAATTAGATAAACCAAAACCATAAAAATTAGATTACACATTTCCACTCTAAAAAAGGTTTGCACCTTGAAAGATTTGATCCCTCTCGGTACTTGGTATATCCCCTTTTAAATAGATCTATGCTAGTGCATTTTGTAATGTATTTAGAATCTCTACCAATTCCAAGTTCATAATAACACAATCATAGGAAAAAGAAAAAAAAATTAAAAGTCTTCTAACTAGATACATTTATTAAAAATTTTCTTTTTCTCATTTATTTAAAATTATGAAAGTGTTGCAAAGTTTTTCAAACCCATACCAATTTCATGTTCCTTTTAACACAATCACTCATAAAAGGAAAACCAAAATAAATGAAAGGCTTCTGGTTGAATTTCACCAAAAATCATTTTTTCAATGTGTTAACGCTTGTAACAGTTCAACAACATGCCATTAGCATTTAGCATTTAGATCATCGTCACCATGATCCATTGCCTCTATGCTTCAGCTAGAGCATGCTATCCAAATGAGGTACTTCCTAGATATTTTGAGTTGAAAAATGACGTAACTTGCCCAAACAAATTCAAATATGCAAATCAACTTGTAAATTAGATTTCTGATAAGGAAATGATTGAACAAGTTACAAGGCATAGATTTATACTTAGTTTGTATTTTAAAACTCATATTTTGTACAAATCTATTATTTTTTCTTACACATTTACAAGATAAACCTATAAATCTGTGGGGTTTATAGACTCAACAACAAATACACACAAACATATGGAGTAGTCTAAATATTCTATGTTTTTTATTTGTTTCTAGTATATTTTTTGGTTTGTTTTGTTAAGACTTATGTTGGAAATCTTTAAAAAATAATTAATCACATATATTAGCTATGAAAATTACATACGATAACTATCCCACACGTATTTGAGGGTGTTGAATCCATTTATACATTCAAAAACACAATTTAAATGATCCTAAGTTTGAATTTAACAAAAAAATTCAGATTCTACCCAAATAACATTAGAAAGTCCAAAACATAAAGTAAATAGACTACTTCAAAAAATATATCATATTGATATTAAACATGGGACCTCGAGAATTTACACTAAATAAACTCTTCATTCCCATATGTGTTTCTATTGTATTAAACATCCCTTTATGGTGATGATGATGATGATTAACGTCCAATGAGAACAATTTTGGTCTAAGCGGACCTTAAGAAGGATAATACTTGGTTTACTTTAAAATCTTGTTACCGTGCTCAAAAATCTTTCCAAGAAGCTATAGTTTTGGAAAGTTCAGAGGCTATAAATGTTTTTATTGTAAAAAATACTATGAAACTCAGATCTAATGTGGGTGTAAGCAAGGCACTCTAAGAAAAAGTGATTTTCATCCTCAAACTCATAGACTCACACAAATGGCAAACCCTTTCCTCCCATGGAGTTTTAGGAATATACCAATGCCATGTTTCGATGTGGAGTTCATGAGAGTTCATTCTAATATTGGCTATATTAATTTTTTTCCGTGAGCTAGTTACTACCGAGAGATACTTATGATCTTCCAAGTTAGGATTAATGACCTCCTTTTAGTATCTTAATTTTCTCTTAACCACTAAATTTTCCTCACACCAGAATTTCTCTTCAAACTTAGAAGGAATAATATTTTTTACATTATCAATGTTCTGCAAAATATCGTTTTCTTCAACACCTCAATGATGAAAAAATGCACATCTTGACAATGTCAAATATGAATTTGCTCATGTTAAAATCTTATGCACATGCAACACAAGAATAATTTTAAGTACTCTGAAATCAACATCTTGAACCGCATATAAACATATGAACATGAGTTATTATAAAAACTATGTATAGGCCTTCCCCATGATAATGATCAAATAGGTTGGTTACATAATAGTGACAAACAAGTCATCATCCGCTTGGTTTGACAATCCTTTATGCCAATGAATAGAATAAGTGGCATCATATGGTGCTATACAAGACCGTTGCTTTTGTTTATATAAAATACTTCTACGACAATAAAAGTCTAAAAATGCCTTAATTAACATACTTTTCATTGCAAGTATCAACAACCTATATGATACGTTATGACTGATCTTATCCTTTGAGCCTCCACGCCTTAATTAACACACTTTTCTTTGCAAGTATTAACAACCTATATGATATGTTATGATTGATTTTATCCTTTGATCCTCCAAGATTCCAAACCATGTAGTACCTTTACCTAATGCATGTAGGGTACTCATTGCATCATTTGGATTTATGAAAACACACAAATTTTGTATCCCTCTCCACAATCGCTGAGATGTTTTTATTCTTGGTTAATATCTAACTCCTTTATATATTGATGTAAATCTTACAAGTGTTCATTGGGAGACCAATTTGACTAGTCAAGGGATGAATGTGACATTGAAAAAGGCCTTGAATTTGAACAGTATTTTATTTGTCTTCATTCCTATTAAGGTTTGCATTTGTTGCTTCAGAAATCCTTCGAATTTGTTTTATAAAATTATGTTATAAATCAAAGAATAGAGTTGAAGTAGAAGGTAAAAAGATAGTTTGTCCCATAAAATATTATTCTTTGAAACATAACTCAAGCCACTCAAACGAGAATATATATATTTGTAAAAAGGATCGTATCCATAAGACCCATTATAAACGTTTTCACAAACCATTGCTGCAAAACAAGTAAGATGAACTAAGGAGAAGTCTAATTTGACCCAAATGTGCTCATTAACAACATGTGAAAGTAACACACAAATTTACAGTGGATAAATTCAATGTTAATGGTGGCTAGGTATGATGCCCCTTTATATGACTCTAAGACTTTGAAAACTTTAAGATTGAAATCATGTTTTCCCAATTTGTATATATAATATGTTTGAATGAAACTCTCACTACAAGGAAAAGGCCTTGTAGTGGAAGTTTTGTGGATGCCCCTCTTAAAAGAGCTCAAATATCCGTTTATAGCGGAGGTTACTAGCAGAGGCATGCGACCAGAGTTTGTAGAGGATGTTTTTTTTTCAGTGCATTTTTAACTTAAATGCCTCGATGCATCTCCAACCCAAACGCACTAGGACCACCAAAAAAACAATGTCGCACCACGAAAAAAACATGAATTAAAAAAACATTATGCAAAACACACATAAATTTTGTAAAATTGTAGGGGTGTGTTTATGTAATCTTAACACATCGGTGTGTCCACAATCCAAACACATCAAGACCACCAAAAAACAAAGTTGCACCGCAAAAAAAACATCAATTAAAAAAGTTATGTCAAACACGTAGAAATTTTGTAATACAGTAGCGGTGAGTTTTGGTAAACTTAATGCATCGGTGAGTCTCCAACCAAAACACGACGGGACCACCAAAAAACAATGTTGCACCCAAAAAAAACATCAATGAAAAAAAATTATGCGAAATGCACAAAAATTTTGTAAAATCGTAGTGGTGCATTTTGGTAAACTCAATGCATCGGTGCGTGTCCAACCCAAGCGCACCAAGACTGCCAAAAAACAATGTTGCACCCCGAAAAAAAACATCAATTAAAAGAAAATTATGTTGAAATGCACATAAATTTTATAAAATTGTAGCGGTGTGTTTTTCTAAACTTAATGCATTGGTGCTTTACATTTCAAAGAATGCACCATTTTATAACCCACGTCTTGGTGCACCTAATATGAATAAATGCCCCAAGTTGTTTTATTAAAAAAACCTGACATGTGTCCTTCTTTATTAATAAACACCTCGATGCGTGTGGAATAATAAAACGCATCGATTGGTATTTGTTAAAAATAAAAATAAAAATATTTAAAAACCTGCTTGCGATGTGGTGTAAATACAATGCATCGGTGCGTTCACCTGTCGGGCGCACCAGAACATGATTTTATAATAAAAATTATCGCGTCATTAAAATCATTTTACCCCTCCACAATGCGTCTGAGACATCTACACCGTTGTCGTTCATAACCCACCTAAACGCCATTCCCCCTGTGTTCATTCCACCTGATTTGAAAATCTTCAGGATCTTTTTAACCATTAAAAATTGCATGTGCATGTTATATGTTAATTACTCATAAACCAACTTAAAATATGACTTTTTAATGTTTAAAATCAATCACATAAGCAAATAAAAGAGATGCAAACCACAAAATGAAGACGATAGCTGATAACGGAGTTCACCCCTCCTGGGCTATGTCTTGGGTCCACTTCCAATGGAAAAGCCGATCTTATTAAGTCTTCAAAAGATTACAAAATGAGTGTTTTGGAAACAATTCTGAGTTCTATCAGTTAGACTCAGAAACAAACTGCACCACTGCGTTCCTCTTGGTATTTCAAGAAACCCGAGTATAAATTCGACCAGGTTTTCCTAAGGACTCCTCTGGCACACAAATCGAGAACACCCTTTTCCTGCAACTGTAAGGAACTGTATATATCTTTGCCTCGGGAATCGTGTATGTTAATGGATGTAAGGAACTCAAGAAATGTGTACAAAACCACCTCGAGAAGCATGCCAAAATTGTATTGGGATGTGTGCAAATCCACCTAGGAATGCATGTGAATCCACCTAGGGCAACGTGCATGCTTTGTGTTGGTCTCGACTTTGCTATCTGTCTCAAACTCCGTGCCAAAACCACGGTTTTATAGTGGTTTGAAGGTGGTTTTTGGGTGTGAAATGGAGGGCCCTGCACCCATTTCTGAGCCCCAATTTCGCCTCCAAATTATAAGTTTATTTCGCCACATCCCTTAACATGTGGTTGCTTTGGCGCATTGGTTACAATGCTTGGCAATGGGGGAGGAGAAACCCGCAGACCTCTCGCCATATCTTGTTTTTAGTGGCAAGTATTAAACGATGGCATGTTTGGCATATGGTTATAACGTATGGTTTGAATTATAAGTTGACAATATAATATATTGTTTCGAACTATGGTTACAATAAAAATATGGTATAATATGGTTTGGTGTTGGCATATGGGTCGAGGGCTAAAGTTATCCCTCGACCTCCCCCTTTTCAAATCAAATTTAAACTCAAACGTAAATACTAGTTGAGACATATACATGATAAGAATCAATGTGTGGTGTTTTGGCTAGGTGGGATTGGTGAAGGATTTGGAGGGCTTGCAGGTCATATGGTTAAATTTTATGGGCTCCCCAAATGTTTATAAATCATACATTTAACCATTTTTTCTTACCATTTTTGAACATTTTTATCAAAACTTTAAACATTCATAGCATTTGCATCTGGAGGTGTATTTACACGAAACAAGTGTTGTTGGAAAAATCTTGAAGAGCTCTTTCACCCTATAAGTTTTATTTTACATTTTGAAGACCTTAATTTCGATAGACTATGAGATGATCCTCCTGGATCACCACCCCCCTGCTGACACATTGCTCATTTTTATTGGTTGTTGAATTGAGTTTGATTTTTTCCAAATGATGGACAAAAATTCAAATTCTAAATACATAGCCAAGATGCCTCCCCAACATGTGGTTCAACAAGTAAATTAATTCTTGCTTGATAGTTTAAATGTTTAGTGAATTAAACTTTGCAATTAAGCCATAATTTGTCTTTAAAAAAAAAAAAAAACTTGTGTGGTGTATTCGATCAGTTCGGCTTGCACCGGATGTCAGTGCACTCTGTAATTTGTTACAGGGCGCACCACTAACGGGGAAAGATAAATGAATTGAACACACTGCAATACCAATGCACTACTCTTTCGTAGTGCACGGCCATAACATAAATTCTATTTTTTAAACTATAAACTAATAATATGTGCGTTCATTACACATAAGCGCACCAACGTTATAGTTCCCTTACTTGTATCGAACACATCGGTAAATATTACCAAGAAAAATGAAAAACCAACTTATATGGTGTGTCTAGTGCATGTCAGTGCATCGATTTTCATGCTATGACATCCGCTAGGAGCACCATGAACACATTCCCCATAAAACATAAATTTAATAAATAGTGGTCCTTTTACATCATGTCAGTGCACATTAAACGGTGCATTTACATGGTATAAATGCATTGGTACTTCTAGTTCATGTCAATGTATCGTTATTCAATGCTTTGACCTGTTATAGTCACACCGTTGAAACATTTCTTATCGAATATAAAATGAAATAAGCTGTGGTGCTTGTAAAGAAAGTAAATGCACCGATTACGATGGGTTTACTTGTTAGGGAAGCATAAAAAATCATAATTCTACGGTGCTCCTAGTGCAGGTTAGTGAACCGATACTCAGTGCTTGGATGTGTCATAGGTGCACTGTTGAAATAAATTTGATAACACACTAATGCATGTACATTATAGCGCATCGACTTGATAATAAACCTATAAATTTATAGAAATATATTAATGGTGCATTTTGTTGGTATAGCGTACCATTGGTGGTGTATAAAATATAAAGGTGCACCATTGACAGTGAGTTGTATTTATATAAACACGCCATTTGTCAAATTTTCGCAAAAAAAAATAGTTTAATATTATTGGTTGTGGAGCCTAGTCTTCTTGATTTAGAGATGTTATTTTATCTATGTTTGGATCCTAGCACCTAATGGGGGGGGGAGGCTTTCCCCGCCACTATAGTTGTTAAGGGGGTCCAGGCAGGGGTGGAGACTATTTTGGGACCCCCCTCATGGAATGTGTTTAGGGGAAGCATC